>JBBPBX010008059.1:0-11161 GCA_038048925.1 Garcialebias charrua
CTCACATGCATTTCCATCCATCCATTATCTTTTAACCGCTTCTTCCATTTTGGGTCACTGGGGTCGCCGGTGCCAGTACACCCTGCACGGGTCGCAAGTCCATCACAGGGACATATAGAAACAAACAACCATTAATACTCTCACTCACACCTAGGGTCAATTTAGAGTTACCAATCAGCCTAACATGCATGTTTTTGGTCTGTGGGAGAAAACCGGAGTACCCGGAGGAAACCGACGCATGCACGGAGAGAACATGCAAACTCCACCCAGAAAGGCCCCCGGACAGGGATTTGAACCGGCAACCTTCTCGCTGAGAGGTAGCAGCTTTACCAGTTGCACCACTGTGCTGCCTCACATACATTTACCACTCAGAAATATGTAATATTGGATCATTCATTTTCTTCAATAAATAAATGATCATGTATAATATTTTGTGTCTCATTTGTTTAACTGGGTTCTCTTTATCTACTTTTAGGACTTGTGGGAAAATCTGATGATGTTGTAGGTCATAATTATGCAGAAATATAGAAAATTATAAAGGGTTCAAAAACATCCAAGCCCTGCTGTAATTTTTCATTCATTCATTCAACCTTTATTTAAACAGATAAGTCACATTGAGCCTCAAAGACTCATTTACAAGTGAGATCTGTTGAACAGACAATAAAAGTGGTGAAAATCGACACATAGGGTTTGGAGACAAAAAAAATTCCTAACACATTTTTGACCTTTGCTTGAAGGTCAAAAATGTGGTAATGAAAAAAATCTCACACACAAGCACATAATGACGCCAATATTACGCAGAGGGCAGGGGGAGGGGGACTCAAAGGCAGTGAGCATGCCAACCCATAGAGGCACTGCAGAGTTCAGATAAAAAACAGTCAGTTCATATACAGTAGTTCCCTCTGGAGATCTGTGCACACCGAGGATGGCCAGACGCGAATCCAGAGTCCTGAAATTATGACAGAATGTTTATTCAGCTGGGCTCTTCTGAAATGTCCGTGGAATTCCTCAGCAGAAGGTTTGGGTGGGGTGAGAGCATCGGGTTTATAAAAACTTCTGCAGGAGTGTTGAGATAGGACGGCCTGTCAAGGCCAGTTGGGGAGCCAAATTTCAGATAAACACAATTGTTTTGGGAACAGGCAGAACTTTAATGACATCTACCTTCAGTCTGTGTCGGTCCACTCGCTTCCAAAATGTACAAATTAAAATGACCCTACCAATGGAACATGCCTGAGAAAATCCTTGAGGTCTTATCCATCAGTCCATCAGTCCATCATCCCAGCAGAGCTTTACGATCTGCCCGTCAACACCTGCTGGAGGTGCCTTGCTCAAGGTACAAACAATGGGGAGACCGGTCCTTTTCTGTTGCCAGCCCAAAAGCCTGGAACAGCCTTCCCCTTGAGCTGCGTGCCACCTCTGATCTGACTCTGTTTAAATCCAGACTGAAGACCCACTTGTTCAAAAAAGCTTTCAGTGTGTAACTTTTATTACTTTGGTATTTTAGTATGTAGCATTTTTATTTCCATTGCCTCCTTTTATTGCTGTTGCTTTTATTCTATTTTCACTGATTTATTGTACCGGTTTTTATATTTTCTGTCCTGTTAAGCACCTTGGTCAATGCAAGGAATTGTAGGAAGGTGCTATACAAATAAAGTTTATTATTATTATTATTATTATTATTATTATTATTATTATTATTATTATTATTATTATTATTATCCATTCAGCCAAATGTCTGGGTTCTCGAGACATGAACCAAGCCATCATGTAAGGCAGGCAGCCTGACCAGGTCCAGATTAGCCGCCGACGTCTTCCTTGTGTGTTGATAGACCAGGAACCAGCCAAATCCAAAAAGCAGGAACCAGTTATCATAAATCCAATTAAATATGCGTCCTTAAGATCCACAGATGACAGCAGAGATAGACACATCATCAAGTCTTCCAAGTTGATGAGATATCCAGCTGTGTGCATGCCAACAGGGCAAATCGGCTCGCCTACAGCCTGTCTTCTTGTTGAAGAAATGTTATCAGTTGTGTTGAGGAACCAACTGACCAAATTGAAGTCCATAGTTATATGATTCAGAAGATATTGTAGAAGAGAGGCTCTCAGACAGTTTTACAGACAAGACAAAGCAAAAGCAAAGCGGAGACCGAGAGGAGACGTCCGCCCTTGAGAAGAGCAAGTGTTGAAGTTGAAATTCAACATATTATCATGCTCACTAATGCACAAGCACATTAATTCTTTATTTCTCTTCGTATCCATGCTATTACAGTCAAATGTGCACTTTGGAAACTGGTTAACAAAGCAAAGTACAGGTTTAAAGAAAGCAAATCTACTGTCCTTCCTTTTATCCTGTCTCGCATTTTGTCATAAAAGTTTTTCTGGCTTGGAAATATCCAAATGTAGTAGTGTAAATGCTAGTGCAGTGCAGCAATAAACAAAACAAAGACAATATATGAGTAGACCCACAGTCTAAATAGCAAAACAAGAGAGGCCGCAGGAAAGAAACCATGCCACTACTCTCAGTTACATTTCCACTCTCACCCACCCACCAAAGAGTCCAATATTTTTAAAAATAATTTATTCTCATCAAAAACAATGATTGTGTTTTGTATTTCCAGTAGGTCTTCAAAATCTAGGACCTTTGCATGAACACAAATGCTCATCTGGAGCTTAGTTCACTTTTGTGTTGCTGCAAAAAGCGGACAATCACTTTAGCTGAAAACATCATCACAAAAGTCCTCAAATCCAAAGACAGGGACAGGTGAAATGTATCTGGTGTCTGAACTTGTGTCTGCTGTGGTGCTCTACTCATAGCTGTGTGAGCTATTCACTTTCCTGGCTGTGTCCCTTCAGCTTGTGTAAATACAGCACAGGCATGATGTATTCAAAGGTCTGTGCTGGGAAATTAATCATCTAAATATATGGCATATTATTTGCCTAATAATGTTTGTCAAGCCAATTATACAGTTAATGATTGTGTTTGAGTTGTTTAATTACAACACAACAAAACCAACAATGTCCTCCCTATCATCTATAATAATTCAAATATATCTGTGCTGAAAATGCAGGCATCCAAGACAACCTAACTCATTCTTACATGGTGAAAAAGGGAAAGAATGAAGTTGGATTGCTAAAAAATTACTGGTTTTTGCAGTTTATGCAGTACCTTTGCATACAGTACAGAAACTCTGCTTATTCGCACAGATGGTCTGCAACTGCTTGATTTTAGAAATAATTTATACAGATACAGAAAAAAAGTGTTAAATGATTCATAGTTTTCTGATGACACAGCTGAAACTGGCAATAGATGCTAGGGGGAGATTGTTGGAAGTTCACTAGTTCACAAGACTAAGGGTAGTATCTCATTGAGTTATGACTGTTAGTGGGAAAATGCCAGGCCTGTATGTGGTGCTGTTGTGATGCCACAGAAATACACAAAAAAACAGGAAACAAGGTGTGAAGCATGCACATAAACTCACAGGTTTCAAAACATAATGACAATAAGAAAAAAATAATGTCTTTGGGTTGTAGGTTAGATTAGATGCTCTTGATCACCACAGCATTCTGGACCACTTTCAGTCAGGGTTTCATAAATCCCACTCAACAGAAAGAGCTCTTCTTAGAGTCCCAAATTAAATTTTGATGCAGCGTGACACAGGTAAATGTTCTGTGCTGGTCGTGTTGGACTTGACGTCAGCTTTTGACACTGTTGATCATCCGAACTTGTTAGATAGGCTGAGGAGTTGGGCTGTATTTCAGGTTCTGCTTTGAAATGGTTATCCTTTTGCCTGTCCGATAGATCAACCTTCATGGCTACATCTATGTACAGATCCCATTCCTGCCCAGTTCATTTTGGTGTTCCTCAGTGTTCTGTTTTGGGGCCATTGCTGTTTCTTCTCTATCTGCTCCCTCTTGGTCCGATACTTTCCTCTTTTAAGGATATTTCCTAACATTGTTATGCTGATGGCATCCAGTTTTATATTTATTTTCTTCCAAATGAACTTTCAAACCTACAAATTTTACTTAACTGTCTAGATTTAATTAAAAGCTAGATGACCGAAAGTTTTCTCTAGCTAAATAGAAGAAAAAACTGAAGTAATCATCTTTGCTCCAGAAAAGAAATGAATAACTAAATAAACTACTGCAATGATAAAGCAGATACTTGGGCCTCTGGGTCATTTTGCTAAATCCTCGGTTAGAAACCTTGGGATAACCTTTGACTCAGATTTTACTTTGGAAACTCATGTAAAGTATCTTGTTCGTTCCTGTTTCTACCATCTGGGAAATATTGCAAGCTTAGTCGTACTGTCTCTTGTCCAGAATTGAAAATCTTAATTCATGCTTTTGTTTAGTCTCGCCTAGATTTTTGCAATGCACCGTACACTTG
Organism: Garcialebias charrua; assembly: GCA_038048925.1. Lineage (NCBI taxonomy): Eukaryota > Metazoa > Chordata > Actinopteri > Cyprinodontiformes > Rivulidae > Garcialebias > Garcialebias charrua. Next base: position 4,391 of record JBBPBX010008059.1, read on the forward strand.
TTTAACCAAAACCTCACTGGTTGCAGTCTGTGCAGAATGCTGCTGCTAGACTCCTGACTGGATCTTCAAAATGTTGTCATACAGTATAACTTCACTTCTAAAGCAATTCCATTGGTTTCCAGTTATCTATCGAGTGGATTTCAAGGTTTGGGTTTTAACTTGGTGAGCTCTGCATGGACAGACACCAATATACCGTACATCTCTGAACTTTTACATCCCTACACCCCTTTCAGGGCTTTGGGGTCCTGTGATCAAGACCTGCTGATTGCCCCCCAGACAAAACTGAAAACTAAAAGAGACAGAGCCTTTTCTTCTGTGGCTCCAAGACTCTGGAACTCACTTGCTCAAACTCTCAGATCAGCAGATTCAGTGGCTTCTTTTAAAGGCAAGCTAAAAACTCATCTTTTTAAATCTACCTTTGCTTAAATTTGTTTTTGTGCACTTTTTTTTTTGTCGAAGTACTTTGTGATTTTTTTATCTTGAGAAGTGCTATATAAATAAAATGTTACTTACTTACTTACTAGATGTAGTGCCATGGCATTGTTTTCAAAATACTGGATTTTGGCAGTCTACAGAAAAACATATGGGTGGTATTGCAAGATTTTACGATTATTTTAAATATATATATTTAGTTTTGGGGCTCTTCAAACATTGTTTCCATGTGAATGCAAAGCTCAATCAATAAGAAACATGTTTGACCCCAGAGAGCAAGTAAAAATTAATAAATCAAGTGCACAAATGAAGCCATCATTCAGCAACCATGAATGAGGATTGAGCTAATCCAGTACCTTGTATGGGTTCTTCTTTCTCTCACTTGAAACTTCTACACCACGTACACATCTTCATTTATTAAATAATAAATAAATAAGCAAGTGTAACAAAGTTTCCTCTTAATCTCCTTGGCCATCCTAGACATGACAACACCGAGTCTGATCTGTGCGGAAATAAGGGACAGTCTTTGTCCTGCGGCCTGGGCTGTGCGTCATTTGAGTTTTGTCTTAAAAGCTGGGTTAAGTAAAGTCTGAGCTCTGATCAGGTATTGTATAATAGACAGATCACCTCAGGGCCACCACAAGGTAATAAGCAGATGTAAACTGCCTCACAGCAGGGGCTGCAGGGTGGAGAGAGGTGCATGGGTTCCTTCTACACCGCAACATCTGTTGGGAAAAAAAAAAGCCTAGCAACACAGCTGTCTGCCCCCAGGCTACAAAAAGAACATGGGAAAGCACTGATGTAAAGCAAGACAAAAAGGAAAAAAGGACACAGAGAGGCAATCACAGACAGACCACGATGACTAACAAAGCCACCTTTGTCAACTGAATACTGTAAATGGATGTTTTCTTCCAAATATTACAGTTCGAAGTGTTGATATTGTATGAGTTGATGAATCGATGACAGTAAAACTGTAATGACATCAACCTGAGTATTGATACACTAACTCTTGCTGTGTACAACTGCCTCAGTCCTTCATTTTCCTGATATTAATAGTCATTACACCTTTAAACACACTTAAAATGTACACACACATAAATAAGGAGAGATTCTGCAAGTATTTCTTATCCTTAACGTTTTACTTCTGTAATTATTTTATTGTTCACTTCCATCAAACATCAGATGGCTCTAAATGTCAAAGATTGATTTGTGTTTATTTCTCAAGTAAATTATACATTTGTGACTTTTCTAACACTTTTTTTTATCTGTGATGCTTGTCATAAATTGTTTTGAATAAATGTCACATGACCTGCTATCAGTTTTTAACTCTAATAGTACCCTGATGCATGCTCAATAATCCAGGTAGAAAAATCTAAAAAAGCCAAGTCTGGTCCTCTGGACATTCAAAAAACAAACAAAAAAAACAGAAACGTTTCTTCTTTCGTCTGAAAGATTTCCTCAGTCTGAGATGCTGTTTTCAGCATGGTCTTATAAATAGCACCCTCTCACTGTGGATCAGCAAACTGGTTGATCCACAGTGAGAGGGTGATATTTATAAGACCATGCTGAAAACAGCATCTCAGACTGAGGAAATCTTTCGGACGAAAGACGAAACGTTTCTACTGTGTTTTTATTTTGAGTGTGTGTGTGTTTTTTGATTTTGTCAAAAATTGTTTTGAATAAATGTCACATGACCTGCTATCAGTTTTTAACTCTAATAGTATCAGCGTAATTTAATACAATGTCATAAAATTTAATTTAATACAAAATTCACTAGATAGTTAAATATTGTTCAAGACAGCTACTGTAAGTAAACTCTGTGCCAAAAGTTACTGAGAGCTTTATAAACTTTCCAGCATGGAAACCATATTACAGTATGTTGCAAAATGGACTGATTTAATTCAGATATGTCAGATCCAGTTAGCTGAGGTTAAAGTTTCCTCTTCATCTCACAACACACACACACCCACACACACACACACACACACACACACACACACACGCACCGGACAGAATACCACGATGGCTTCACGTTTTACACAACAGTTTTAAATATTTAAAATACATGTCACTCAACTTACTAATTCCTGTGGTTAAAACAACTAGAAATGTGAAAACATAAATGGGTTTAATTTAATTGGTCAGAATTGAGTCCAAAAATGAAAATGGATGAGTGTTCCTAAATTAAAACAGTTGCCATTTCTAAAACCACATAAAAATACAATTGCAATGAACTCAGTAGAGTGTGATGAAATTTACTGGCCTTGTGTTTACTTAGTCATGGATGTGGCGTTAGAGTTCACAGTGAATCACTGGGACATTGTACTGATTCAAATTTAATGTCTTCACCCTCAAGGCTAGTAATTAATTTCAAGTCAAGTTTGCTAGAATGGAGACTATAAAGAAAAAGACATTAACCCCCTGAAATCATTCACCCTTTCATCCATCTTCCATCTTTCCTTCCATCCATCCATCTTTCCAATTCTTGTACCCACTTTGTCCTATTCATGACTTGAGGATAGAGCTTATCATGACAGTCATTAGGCAAACTATTTCACTAACAATACTCTTGATTGTCTTCTAGTACCACTAAATGTACATGTGTTATTTTACTTTTGTGTGTGTGTGTGTTTTGTGTTTAGGTGGTCTCAGCAAAGCAAAGCAAAGTAACCACAAAGAGAGAGTAAATGTCAGAACAGAAAGATAATAGCTTATTGTTTCAGGCCATCTCTACGATGACTTCACTGTTTTCTGATTGATCAGCTGCAGAGTGAAAGAAAACCAACCAAGCAAGAATGTTTATGCTTAGTTGTAAAACGAACAGCTAAATATGCACAAAGAGCTCACACATTTCCCAAACGCCCATGGTTTGATACTCAAACAACTGAATAGCTCATTTAATTTCTACAGATCATTTGAGTAGAAGTATTTGATACGTGCGTTTTGAAAAACGTAAACGTAGCTGTGTACAGAACCTAATAGACTACTTCACTTCACTTGTACATATTTTGTCCATTTTCTGACCCCAAGAACTTCATTTTTATAGCTTTTCCACATGGCTTCTGAAGAACTTGGAGGGACTTTATTTTGGATCTCACTGTGTTTTTTCTAGTAGACTCAATCCTCTACTATACACACCAAATCCCAAACCACACCAGTCCAAAAACTCAAGATTACACCATTGGGCCTGAGAATTTTGACCACAGCATGGTAAGGTTAGATGAGGTCATGTCCACCACACTTGGGAATCCTCACATAAGGTCCAAGAATCAATGTTTAATCGATCAATTGTGGTCAAACTAAAATAAGAACAGATCAGAGGTTTTCTAACCTCTACTTACAACCTCAATGTTACCTAAAGTGATTTTCTAGTGTAAGTTTGTTGTCTTTTCTTAACATTCGTGTAATAAGCAGCTGGAGGTAGAAGTGAAATGAGAGAAGAACAAAAAAAAAAGGCTAGAAAATGGGAGTGAAAACTGATGGAGGTTGAGAAAATCTGGATAGAAGAAAAAGTGAATGAGGCAGTGGGAACGACACACCAGGGGCACAGTCCATGGCGGACCACAACCAGGTTGTGACCACATCTCATCTCTGCCTCACTGGTTATATGAAGCATCAATCAGCAGAAAGAACTCGGAAAGATCAACAAAAATAGTCCATTTGGGACCACAGAACACCCTATCTTTGCATCACTCACCAACAAAAGCTAACAATCGTTTATATCCATCATTCAGCTCAGTTCTCTCACTTTTACTTCCTCTTGTCAGTCCAGCTGTAAAAAAAAAAAAGTGTTCCTTCTTCCACTCCAGAGTCTTTTATTTATTTCTCTCCTATTTTCACGATTAATCACTGTCACTGTGGTCAATGTTAGCAAATCATTTGAGTCATTTATAACTTCTTCGAACCATTACATTTCAACCTCAAAATCTAAACTTAGTAAAGGTCTTCTGGCAGACACAGTAAATGTTAGAAGGGAACACAAGAAATGTAAGATTATATTTATGGTAACTGAAGAGAAATGCCAGAAACTTTGTTCTTTACTGTCGCAAAAACATTGAAAACAAAAGTTATTGTCACACCTCAGCAATTATTTTCAATAAAATTTTCTTATTCCTTACTAGTAATGTCTTACTGAGAAAATAAAACAACTGCTAAAATATCCTAGGGTCTATGACAGCTCAGGCCAACTTAAGGATGGTTTACGCCTAGTCTCCTAGTCTTGCTTACACATGTGCATGAGGAAAGTTGTGTAGTTTCCATCTTTTACCACCCGCTGACACCCTGTCATGTGCGTTGCCCCCAGTCAGAACATTGTCTTGCAGGCCAAGTGGCATACACTGTGTTATTGGTCAGAACTTTCTGGTCATGTTTGTCAATGTGGAACAGTGCATGCTTCTCCTGCATGTCATTTCGCTGAAAATGATACGCTTCCAGATGTTGGTTGTCTTCCAAAGTCTGAGAATAAATTTTTTAGTGAAAAAACTATATATTTATCCTACTGCCACAGCTGAAGTTTATATGCTTAGCTATGCATGTGACATGCAATACAGTGGGAGTGATGAGGGAAGAATTATGATGATTTATCTCCAGCGTCTTCTCCTCGACTATGAATGCTCCGTGAGACAAAAACTTCGGAAACTACTTTATAACAGATCAGCTGACTTATGTCTCGTTGAGATGTAAACCAAGCTTTAGACTCCCCTACTGGGCACCCAGTCTTAGTTATGGCCCAGGCTGGTGACTTTGCATCTTAAGAGCAGGAATTGCAAACAGCATCTAGTCAGTGGTCAGTGAGAAAACATCCATCTATCCATCCATTTATCTTTACCAACTTCTTCCTTTCCAGGTTGCGAGGCTAAATGGTGCCCATGTCCAGCAGTCACTGTGTGGGGTTGGGGTACACCCTGGATAAGTCACAAATCCATCACATGGACACAGAGATACACTAAACAAAAAAAACTAATAAATTAACTCTCTTACTCAAACTTGGGACAGTTAGTTACCAATTAGCCTAACCTGTATGTTTTTTGTCTGTGGTAGGAAACTGGGGTGCCTGGAGAAAACCCATGCATGCACAGAGAGAACATGCAAACTCCACCCAGAAATGTACCCAGCTGGGATTTCATCCTGCAACCTCTTTGCTGAGATGCAACAGCTCTGACTGAGCCACCATGCCACCCTGAATTAATCTAACTACAGTACTGTATTTTCCTGTCTATAAGTCGCACCTTTTTGCCTAATTTGCATGTCCTGCGACTAATAGAGAGGTGAGACTTGTTTATGGATTTTCCCCCATATTTATAGACCAATTTTTGGCTCAGATATGACCGTTTTTTATTTAGGCAAAAAATGGTGCAGTACCACTTTTGTCCGCTAGGGTACACCGACCGTTCCCATCTCATGTGTCCGACGGCAGCCTCCTCTGGTCGGACACACTCTGTCGCAGCCCGGCCTCCTGCTCTGGAGGTATGAACTACTAAAGCACAGGACAGATTTTGTAGAAACTTACAGAAAGTAATTACTGGGTGGATATTTACAAACTGTTAGCTGTAGGAGATGTTTAGAGCTAAAATTCGATGTTTTAGCAATGTAGATGTTTAGCGGTTAGCTTGTAGCTCCGTGTTTTTAACGGGTACTATTTTGGAAAATAGCTCATAAACCACACAGCAGATTTTCTTTAAACTTACAGAAAGTAATTACTTGGTGGTCATTTACAAACTGTTAGCTGTTGGAGTTGTTTGAGCTAAAATTAGATTTATTTATAATTTATTTTCACAGTGCACGCGACCGTTTGGAAGATGTCAAAGCGAAACAATTTAAATCCAGCAGATTTGACCATTACGTGAATTTATTAAGGAACGGAACGGTTAAGCTAAGACACATCTTTGCTATAATTTTCAGCAGACAAATAATTGTCTTTACCGTGTTAATCTTGTTAAAAGTCCTTCCGTGCATGCTTCTGTGGCCGCCATTTTCAGCAGGGCAAATGACGCGCTGACGCGTCGCATAGCGGTGACGCATAATAGATGCGACTTAAATAAAGGTGCGACAAGTTTATGGATTTTTCCAATTCATTGCCAATAATTGGACAAAGCGACTTATAGAAGGTGAGACTTATCAGGCGGAAAATACGGTAAATTCAAACAGGCTCACATTTCTCCATAGTGTCTTTTACCATCACTTCCAAAAGCAATAATTATCATATTTAAAATTATCTTTCTGCAGAAAACCAAAGCCATGTCAAATTCCACTGGGAATGCAATTTTGGGCTTCTGTTTTGTTCCTGGGTTGTTAAATATGCAGAAAGGTCTCTGATAGGTTACCTGATCTGATGGAGTA
>JBBPBX010008059.1:11197-23032 GCA_038048925.1 Garcialebias charrua
CACACACACACACACACACACATCTACTGTATTAAGGGTTTAACTTTCCACAGATCTTGGCAGACTCACAAAGCTCACACACAAGTGCACACTCATTATTTTCCACATTTTCCAGTTATCTGAAGACAGATTCAATCACACCCATTAAGAAGCTGTCCTTAACTTTGACTGACAAATAAATATAAGTCCATTTTCTCATTCCTTAGCTTACAGTGCCTTCTCTGTTCAGTGGCCAGTTCACTTCTTAGTCCCATCCTGATGGGAAAGGCTTCAAGAATGTTGCTGATATGAAGTCGCTTCTCCAGTCTGAGTCATCAGTCTATAAATGGGAATTATGTATCAATCATGTTGAAATTAAACATGTTTCATATGGAAAGATTTATGATATGCCGGTGCTCTGGGTAAAACAAAAGACAATGTGAGGCTGTTGGCAAGTTTTAAAAGAAACATGTGAAGTTAGGAACATGCTGCGTTACTAAAAGTGAACAGTGGGACTGAGGGGAGCAAGGGAGTCCTGTGAAAATGGCTGAATGATTGACAGGCAGCAGAGGAATGCAGGACCACGTCTGGCCCAGGATCACTAAAAAGCCCGACTCATTCTCTGGTTTGCCCACTTAGTTGAGGAAACCCGAGTCATCCTCAAGTTGGATAAAATGCTACTTCAAAAGCAGAAAAAAGTACTCGAGACCGGAGATGAGAGTGGAGTAATCAGAACGGACAGTGTTTTGTGTGTGTGTGTGTGTGTGTGTGTGTGTTTACAGTTCTTCAGCAGTCTGTGAGAAGTGAGAAGACAAGGGACAAAACAAAACGATGCTCCCTAAATCAAAAACATTTAATTTGATTCTTCCAATCACTATAATATTTATGTAATTCATTTGATGCAACATAAATTAATTCCACATTGTTTCATTGGTATTTGGCTTCGAATATATTAAACTATTTGCATCATCAAATGGACCTTGAGCTCTCTTGTTTTTTGACAATAATTACTTGAGCAGACCAAAGTGTACCACGCTCTGCAGAGATTTTGAACAGCTTTATAAAATCTTACCCAAATAATATTGAGTTCAAAAAGGTACTACTCACAACAAAGTCTTCAAAGTCTAAAGAAAAGTATATTATTAACAATTTTGGCTAAAGTTGTTTTCCTACTGCCATATCAATCAATTTGCAACTTTTATTAGAACAATAGTTTAAATACTTTTGGTAAGATATTGCAACTGTGATAATAGTCATCTACAAAATGAAAGGAGACAAGTGGCATAAAAAATGTTCATATGAAACAAGTGTATCTATTTTCACCACTATACAACATTTATTTTAAATTGTGTATACACCTACTACTTCTTTAATAGTGCATTGATAGAGATAGCTGAAAAACATTCACTTTCACAAGAGAAACCCTGGTTTAACCCTTTGAGAATCTATATAAATTTCACGTTTCACAATAAAAATCACTGTTTTACTATTGAGTAGGTCCTGCCACTGCTGCTTTGTTCCACTTTTTTATGTCCCAATGGGTATAATATGCATCAAATACATCTGGTTGAGTTAAGGAACTTAAGCACCTGCTGAGAGTAAGAACAAATATGTTCCACATGGTGGTAGGTACATAAATCTTTGTAAAACCTTTTGAGTAAAGACTTTCTGAGAATAGACATAAAAAAAATTTTAATCAGTAATTTGTATTTTTGTATTTTTGGAATTATACTTTAAAAATTTTTTTAAATTACTGTACATAACAGAATATTTCCCTAACCATCTGTTGTTGTTTCCCGAAACAATGTTGGAAAAATATGAAATGTAGGTCTGCTTTAGCCACTATTTCAGAAGTCTTTAAACCATACTTGAGACTGTGGCTATCCTCTGATGGTCTCAGCAGGACCGCAAACAACTTAAACCCTACCTTTTATTTAACCTCATAGCTGTAAAGATTTGTGACTGTATTTTGCAGGGTTGATCAACTAAATCTATCCACAGACATAATGACACAAATAATGTTTCCTAAAGCACTTAAAATACTTTTATAATAGTTCTGATACCACAGATGTCCCCAAGAACATAGTTTGCCGTGATGACAGAGAAAAACACACTTACTTGCTGTTGGGTCTAGTAAACATGGACGCACAAAACCACCCACTGAAAAGCCATTCTTTTAAGTATGGTGTATTCAGCAAGAGCCAAAATGTTTTGCACATGTAAGGACAATTAGGCCTAATTTTGGCTCAAATTGCTTCCTGTAATGATGAGTGGACATACTTAACAGGTCACTCTCATCTGCCAAATACAGACATTTAAAGTATCAGTTCCAAGTTGAAGGAAAGATGGAGAAATTAAAAAAAAAAAAACTGTTCTCACACAAACACACCAATGATATACATTACATAAACACTTGAACCTCTCACAATCCACTTTCATACCACAAGATCAGTGATAAAATCATTAAAGCCAAAGAGCTTTAAAAAATTTCAAACATGAAAACAAGCTGCCAGCTTTTTTCAGCCTTCTGATTGACCCACCCACGTGTACGAACCTGCTGGTGAACAAACCACACACATAGATATTTTTCCACCCACCTCGGTGCCCATTAGAGAAGCAGAAAGAATAAAGAGCCAAGTCAAAAAAAGATGCGATTGTGCACAATTTTCATCTATTAGAAAACAAAACTATTGAAAGATCATATAAAGAATAAAGGTATGTGGCTGGGATAAACCTTTACCATGCTATAAAGAACATTTCTCCAGTTTCTGAGTGTTTTAAAAACATAATTCAATTTAAAACATACTTTCTATATCATCACTTATAAGCAAGAAAGTTCATGCCCAATAATCTAGGAACCAAATCCAATAATTCTCAGTCGGGTCATCTGGACAGTTGCTTTTTTATAGAAATGTTTCACCCTCCATGCGGAGGGCATCATCAGTCAGAGGAGTTCCAGCAAACTGTTTCCCCACCAAGCAGTAAACACCTTAAGTGGACCAACCAGTTTGCTGGAGCCAAGATGGTTTCTGAAGGCCGTCCTGTCCCTCGTCGACTCATCCCAGGCAGGTAGCCACAGCTAAAGTAGTTCAAGGCAAGAAAGTTCAGTCGACTGAGAATTATTATTATCCTTGTCTGTACTCCTAGTGTGTCTCATTTACCCAATTAATTTCACCCTTGTCTCGTGCCTGTGAGAGTATGACGTTATGCAGCTCCGGGATCCAAGATGGCCACCAATTAATACCACCTGCAGGTCATCCAGTCATCAGGGATCCAGTTGTACTTAAGGCTGCAGTTGAGCTCTACTCTCCACTAGAGCATTCATCTCCCTTCATGGTAGTATGCTTCTGGCCTTGTTGCAATGTGAGAAAGAGTTGCCTAATCTCTCTCTCTTTTGTGATCCTGTGTCGCCTCGTGTTCCTCCATAACCCGTCGTTCTGGATACCAGTGCCTTCTGGACCTGCGAGCCTACAGCCTCTTGCCTTGTGTTCCTCTTCTGTGACTCATTGAACCAACGCCCTTCTCCCTCCACCTCCAACACCTGTCAGGAAACAGAATTATCAAATTATATTTCAAAACTCACCTTACCCTTGTGGATCCACCTGACGTTTCTCCTCCCATTCTAAAGGTTCCCAGTGGAGGATCAACTGTCATCATTTTCACTGTAAATAATAAGCATTGTTAAACTCATTCCCCTCTGAGTCTTGCTTATCTTNTCTGGCGGTAATTTATCGCAGTAATTTAAAATTGTCTCATCTGTCTTCTCAGGACTTTTCTTCTTTTGAATGTCTGGCTTTCAGCTTCAAAGCCCCACTCCTGATGAATGTTATATTAATTTATAGACCTCCCAAACCGCATGTTTCATTTAACTCAGAGATGCATGACCTCCTCACTTTTTTCTGCACCTCCCCTGTGAAGACTATTTTTCTTGGCGACTTAAATATCCACGTGGACAATTCTTCTTCACCTCTGGCAACAGATTTTAAGTCTCTTCTGGACTCTCTTAATCTCACTCAACATGTTGACGCCCCTACGCACAGCAGGGGGCATACTCTGGATTTGGTGATTACAGACACTGTACTCATCAATAACTTATCTGTATATGACCTGGGTGTCTCAGACCACAGGGTCATCTCCCTGGAAGTGCCTTCATCTTCGCCTGCTTCAAACCCAAAACGACCCATCCAGTTCCGTGACCTTAAAAACATTTCCCTTGATGTTCTGTCTGCTGATCTTCACACCCTGACCGCTGTCAATCATCCTTCTGCAGATGACTCTGTGGATTACTACAACCAATCTCTTCGGGAGCTCCTGGACCTACACGCCCCCTTGAAGACAAGACTGGTGTCTTTCTCCCGTTCAGCCCCTTGGTACACTGATGAGCTGCGCAAGATGAAGGCAACTGGCCGTGCTATTGAGAGACGTGTAAAATCATCTGGTCATCTCTCTAAAATCATCTCTCTGTGCATAAGCAGGCATATAAAGAACATCAGAAAGCGTACGCCTATTCTCTTAAAGAAGCACGCTCCAAATATTATTCTAACATCATCAACACCTGCCCTGGAAACTCTAAACAGCTCTTCTCCACAATAACTCGTCTGCTTAATCCCATTAAACAAACTCTTGAGGACTCTGCTCAAAAATGCGACCTGTTTCTTTCGTCTTTTAAAACCAAAGTTGACACTATCAGATCTCAGCTCCACAACCTCCCTGTTCTCAGTGTGCCACCTACCCGTCTGCATTCTGGGACCCTAAACAGCTTTGACGAAGTTGTTCAGAGTGAGGTGGAGGCCATCATCAAGAAAATGAAGCCTTCATCCTGCGCCCTGGATCCTTTCCCCTCGTCTCTCATAAAAACCAATCACTTTGCAATAGGCCCACTAATCACTCAAATAATAAATCAGTCTCTACAATCTGGTCATGTTCCACTGCCTCTAAAAACTGCCATCATTAGGCCTCTTCTGAAAAAATCTAATTTGGATCCCGACATTTTTTCTAATTACCGCCCAATTTCACACCTCCCTTTTCTGTCTAAAGTGCTGGAAAAAGCTGTTGCTGCTCATAGAAATCTGAGGCCATAAAGCGTCTGCTTAGACTACGTCAAGGATGCAAACCGGCGTCCTAACGCGCCCTTGAATTCCATACCATTGCCGCTCGAACCGGCTGGGGTGAGACTGCTTTGTTTGGAACTTTCTTATCTGATGAAATTAAGGACAAGTTAGCCTTACGTGATGAGCCCAAAGATTTGGACAAGCTGATTTTTGACGCCATTCGCCTCGACGAACGCTTCCGAGAGAGGTAGCGTGAAAAGGACTACAAGACCCGGACACCTCACACTTCCGGGTTCTCCACCAATATGATGGGCCATTCCACCTACAAACCCAGGTATGAGAACTACGTTTCCCAAAAACCTGTGTTAATAGAATCTCAGCATACACTTGACACTCCACTGCCCGCTATGGACTCAGGACCGGAGCCGATGTAAGTAGATCAAACTCAACTTTCTACTGAGGAGAGGCGAAGACGGGTGAGCACAAATGCTTGCATTTATTGTGTGGAACCAAGGATACTTTATTGCTCGTTGGCCTTTTTGGGAAAACAAGAACTGCCACCAGTAGAAGGGAGAGGTGGGAATATCTTCATTTTTGTCCACCTGCCGCTTAACCGTACCCACAGTCATCCAAATTAACCAAGATTGTTTACCTGTAACTGCTTTAATAGACTAAGGAACAGAAAAAAATGTAATAAGCAGTGACATTGTTTGAAGACTTTCCATTCCTTCCCTAACTCTTCAACACCCCCTGGCTCTTACTGGAATCACTGGACAGAAACTCACCCAAATTCAACACAAATCGTTGGGGATTCACCTGATCTCAGTAAACTATCATGAGGTCAGTGAATTTTTCATATTCAATTCACCAGAAACTCAACTGATTATTGGGTTCCTTTGGCTTCAGAAGCATAACCCCAGAATAAATTGGTCCCAAGGACAAATTTAGGGATGGATTGTCACCTGTCTCCAGGATTGTTTGAAAGCAGCTGTCTCCAGTCAGGCTAAGACCTGTGCACCCATCAACAATATAAATACTACTGACATACCCCCTGAGTATCGCGACTTGGCCTCAGTATTTAGTAAACAGAAAGCATTATCATTACCTCCCCATCGCTCGTACGACTTTGCCATCGACCTTCTTCCTGGTTCCACTCTCCCTTCCAGTCGACTGTATAATTTATTATGCCCTGAAAGAGAAGCTATGAAAAAATATATTGATGAATCACTATACTTTGGTATTATCCGCCCCTTCACATCTCCAGTGGGGGCAGGTTTCTTCTTTGTGCCTTAAAAGGACAAGACTTTGCACCTGTGCATCGACTACTGAGGTCTAAATGCCATCACCATCAAAAATAAGTATATGTTACCCATCATAGACTCAATCCATGAACAGCTTCATTCAGCAGTCATCGTCACCAAGTTGTATTTACGCAATGCATATCATCTGGCAAGAATTAAGAAGGGTGACAAATGGAAGACTGCTTTTTGCACTCCCCAGGGTCACGTCGCATACTTGGTCATGCCATTTGGTTAACTAACGCCCCAGCAGTGTTCCAGGCATTAGTAAACAATGTACTCATGGACTTCATAAATTACTTTGTATTTGTCTACTTCAACGACATACAGTTTCTTTCCTCAGGACCCAGAACAAGACATCCTCCAAGTCCGACGAGTTCTCCAGAGACTTTATGAGAATCAGCTTTTTGTAAAATTAGAAAAATGTGAGTTCCATGTCAAAACAGTTTCCTTTCTGGGATTTATATTTGTGGGAGGTCAGTACCAAACACACCCAGAGAAGACCAAAGCAGTTGTTGAATGGCCCATCCCTGAGACACATAAACAGCTCCAAAGATTCCTGGGCTTTGCTAATTTTTATAAGAAATTCATCTGTGATTACAGCAGAATCGCTGCTCCTTTCACTCAATTGACCTCCCCTCTACAAATGTTTAAATGGACACCTGAGGCTAACAAGGCGTTTGGTGAGTTGAAAGCCTTATTTTCCTCCACTCCTAACCTTTGCCATCCCGATCCCAAGAAGCAATTTATTGTTGAGGTCGATGCCTCAGACACAGGGGTGGAAGCTGTTTTGTCCCAAAGAGCTTCTTCTGACAATAAGATTCACCCCTGTGCCTACTTTTTTAAACGACTCTCTCCTGCCGAGAAAAATTACGATGTGGGCAACAGAGAACTTCTCGCAGTAAAATTAGAATTTGAGGAACGGAGGCACTGGTTGGAGGGCACGGAGACACTTTAATATGGACAGACCATAAAAACTTAACCTACCTCAGAGAAGAAAAAAAGATTAAATCCAAGACAAGGTATCTGTTCTTCACCCATTTTAACGATGTTCTCACCTTCCGGCTAGGTTCTAAGAACATTACTTGTAGAACTCTCTTATATTGGGTCGAGATGGCGTAGAAGCAGGGCAGCCGGCTCAGGACCGGAAGGTCCGGGGTTTGATCCCCGGTCACGGCATACCTTGTTGTGTCCCTGGGCAAGACACTTAACCCCGAGTTGCTCTCGGTAGGACTGGATGGTGCCTTGCATGGCAGTCTACCGCTACCGGTGTATGAATGTGTGTATGAATGGGTGGATGGCTGGTACTGTGAAGCACTTTGGGGCCCCTCATAGGGGGCTGGAAAGCGCTATATAAGTAAGCTCCATTTACCATTTAAATGAGTCATCAAGGCTTAATGGGATTAAATTGCCTAAATAAAGGTTGAATTAATTAAACCAGATGCTCTTTCACGTCAGTTTTCTCCCCCGGATGCAGTGGATGACAAGGAAAGCATAATTCCCCCTTTTTGAGTGGTGGGCGCCCTCACCCGAGCCATTGAAAAAGAGATCAGTGAGGCTCAGAGACTTGAACCAGATCCTGACTCAGGCCCAGTAGGAACCCAGTTTGCGCCATCGTCTGTACGGCCCCAGGTCTTAATCTGGCTCCATACAAGTAAGCTTTCATGTCACCCTGGTGTCTCACATATGCGGTCTTCTGCTAAAAGACATTTCTGGTGGCCCTCAATGGCCCATGATGTTAAAAAATTTGTGGCTGCTTGTGCTACATGTGCAAGAAACAAACCAGGCAACTAGCCCCCGGCAGGACTCCTACTACCACTACCAAACCCCAGCAGACCCTGGTCACACATATCCATAGGCGTAGATCCTGGGGGGGTCGGGGGGGTCCGGACCCCCCCAATCTTGGGGAAATATAGATCTGTCCCCCCCAATAATTCAATAAAGGAAATCGTGTCTTTAAACAATATAAATATAAAAAGGCAAAAAAAGAGAGAAATCCGCCATTATTCTAAAAAAAAAGAAGGAAATTTTGCCCACCCCCCCTTCTCTGTTGGCAAATGGTTTAGTCCAATGTTTACAAGGAACAACAACAGCAGCGGAGGTCACAGGCTCGCGGAGCCGCTGGTGGGGAGTGAGCTGCTGCACAAAGTACTAACTTCCAGTAAGTAGCTACTTAAAACATAGGTGACAGTGACTGGGAGGAAAAGGTCTTTCACAGTGTTGAAAGACAAGTGTGTCTGTGCATCATTAGTGGCAGAAAAACACTTTGGAGCGTCACTTCATCAGCTAACACACTAGCTTCAATGCTAACTAGCTCCCTGGTGGGCTCTGCAACAGACAGTAGAATGTCAGCGCAGCTTTGAGCAGGATGGATTCACATTCATCATATTTTCAGGTGTGGAGCTCTTGAAAGAAGTAATGATAAAATATGTGAAAGATAATTAATTTAAAAAAGAGTAGAGAAGATGTGATGATTAGTTAAAATGATTTCATATGTGTAGCACTTTGTTGCAGCTGTGGTTGTTTTAAGGGCTTTAAATTATTATTATAAAAAATGTTGAGGATCAATACTTATGTCACATGGTTAATTAAAAAATGTCACTGTTTATTATATTACATTATTGATATTTTGTATCTGCAACTGGAACATTTTATTCTTAATAGGTTCTTAAAAAATGCTACAGATTTGTTAAGGCATATTTTGAATGAATGTTACAAACGTGTTCATTTCTACAAAACAGTTAATAAAATATTTATAAAATACAACGAATTTCAAATGTTACAAACTGAGTTTAACATAAAAGAAATAGTGTTTATGTTTAAATATCAGTTAATAAGTAATCCATTATGCCCCCTTGTTTAGGACTGGAACCAATCTCAGCTGCTTTTGGGTGAAGGCAGGGACACCCAAGACAAGTCTCCAGTCCATCACAGAGACAGACAAAGAGACAAACAACCATCCACACTCCCAGTCAAAGCTAAGAACAATTTACATTTGCACAGAAGAACCAAAACATTATTCAAACTGAGGACTCAAGTTCTTGATTGAGAGTTCTAATCACTACTGGTAATTATCAATAATAATTGATCATATTTACCAAGCTAAAGCATTGTGTGGAGTCTTTAATAATACAGACCAGATCAGATGTGATCAGGCAGTCATATATTCACATGTATGTAAATGTATTATTATTAATACTATGATTAAAGTTGAACCATGCAAATTTGTTTGGAACGAACAAGTGGACCTTTGTGCCTCTTGGTTCCACTGAAGTAGCTCTCAGTCTCAAAAAGTTTGGTGACCCCTGCATTAAAGTATTTCTTCTCCTTGAAAACTGTTTTCTTTTTAAGCATTAAGATTTTGGGAAGATGTTGTACCAGATTATCAGTGACACTGACCACAGCAATCTATGAATACAAGCCAAACTGAAATTTAAACAATATTTAGAGGGGACCTATTTTGCAAAATTCTCATTTTGCCACTTGTCATTATTTGTCGTCTATTGTACTGCAGATTGAACACATTACATTTTTTAACAAGAGTAATGAGTATCACTGTTGTACTGATTAATAGTAGTATTAAGACTACTAAATAAAATACATGCCATTTAAATCAATATTATTGTTGATTATTCTGCATAGTATATGCATGCAGTTTGGATAAACTTCCCTCTGTACATTTTGCATTACATTTCACTGTAACTTTGCCGACCCCCCCAAAATTGCTCTTAAAAAATTTCCCTGTTTATGGTCCCCCCCAATAATGAGATGAAATCTACGCCCTTGCACATATCATTGGATTTTATCACCGGCCTTTCTCCATCTGAAGGTAATACAGTCATACTCACCATCATCGACAGATTCTCCAAAGCTGCTCATTTCATTCCACTACCCAAGCTCCCTTCTGCTTTTGCAACCACTCAATTAATGGAACAACATGTGCTCAGATTCCACGGCATCCCTTTGGATGTCATTTCGTACCGCGCGCCCCAATTTATCCCCCAGGTTTGGCGCAACTTTTGTAAGGCCCTGGGGGCCTCCTCAAGTTTATCCTCTGGGTACCATCTGGGTGGAGTATGCCCACAACTCCCACACCTCGGCAGCTATAGGTATGTCTTGTTTTGAAGCATCATTTGATATGCCCCTCCTTTGTTTCCCAGTCAGGAGACCAAGATCGCTGTATCTTCTGTACAACATCCCTTCAGACGACGTTGCAGAATCTGGCGCCAGATCAAAATGACACTGCTTCAATCAGCTGAACAGAACAAACGCTTTGCTGACCACCACTGTTCCTCTGCTCCTGTGTAGCAAGTGGGGCAAAGAGTTTAGCTGTCCACTAGAGACATCCATCTGAAGGACACCCCATGAAAATGGCCCTGCGCTTCATCGGTCCTTTCACCATTGAAAGAATAATCAACTCCTCTGCAAATCCGGCTCCAATTGGCCGCCTCTATGAGGATCCATTCTACATTCCATGTGTCCCAGGTGAAACCAGTTTCTCAGAGTCTTACAGTCATCAAGGATCCAGCCGTACTTAAGGCTGCGGTCGAGCTCTACTCTCCACTGGAGCATTCACCTCCCTTTATGGTACGTAGTATGCTTCTGGGCTTGTTGCAATGTGAGAAAGGTTGCCTAATCTCCTTTTGTGATCGCAATTACCTGTGTCTCCTCGTGTTCTTCCGTGACCCATCGTTCTAGATACCAGTGCCTCCTGGACCTTCTCGCCTACAGCCACTTGCCTTGTTTTCCTCTTCTGTGGCTCCTTGAACCAATTGTGGATCCACCTGACATTTCTCCTCCCGTTCCAGGATTCCCAAAGGAGGATCAACTGTTATCAGTTTCACTGTAAATAATAAACACGGTTAAACTTTTATTCTCCTCTGAGTCTTGCTTGTCTCTGTCTAATGTTCTCTGGGTCTCCTGAGCTGTGACAGTGCCAGCTGTTTGTAATCACATCCTGTCTTTGTGTATATACAGGGTAAGTCTGTCTGTGAGTCTTGTCCTTTGTCGCGTCATCGTTGGGTCTACCTTGTCTTGTCCTGATCTGATGTATACCAGTCCTGACCTGAGTTGTACTCCCAGTTTTGTAAGTGTGCTGCCTTGTCAGCTGTTTAATTATCATTAAAAATATTTATTTTTGTATTTTCTGAGTCTGAGTCCCTGCCCTCGCCACTGGGTTCATTCCTGGCTGAAAATCCTGACACTGTGCAAGAGGCGGGGGACACCTTGGACAGGTCTCCAGTCCATCACAGTGACACAGAGACAAACGAGACAAGCAACCATTCACTCTCTCACTCACACCTAGGGACAATTTAGAGTTATCATTCAGCCTAACATGCATGTTTTTGGTCTGTGGAAGGAAACCAGAGTACCCAGAGAAAATCCACACATGCACGAAAAGAACATGCAAACTCCACCCAGAAAGGCCCCTGGCTTTGAACCGAAGCAACCTTCTCACTGAAAGGCAACAGCTCTACCAACTGATCCACTGTGCCGCCCTTTAAGTC
>JBBPBX010008059.1:25390-35860 GCA_038048925.1 Garcialebias charrua
TATAGTTTGATTTTTAGCAAGTCAAATCGGATCTTCTCATCCTGAGCACTTCATTGTACTGTTAACTCTGTGTTAACCTGTATATGACAAATAAACACAACTTGAACTTGATGGGGAGTTCCTCTCATCTCATTCTTGGTGAACACTGACCATGGATGGCAGAGCAGTCACATCAGGAGGTCAGATGATGCAAACCTGAAAAAACAAAAAAGTGTTCATATTTACCTTCATAACGTAAAAAACCAAACAGAGAACTCTTTATGAGAGTTATGCTTTAAAATAAATAATTACATCTCAGGAAATAAAAGTTTAATTGAAGTGAAACAGTTCTGGTTTCATATTAAAGGAAACTGCAGAGAATATTTCAGAGGTGTAACAGCCCTGAAGTTACTAGGAGTTTACAAACATATTTACAGATTAGAAAACTGTTAAAATCTGAATATTATTTTAAAAGTATGTAGTTACAAACTTTTATTAAATCACTCATCATGACTCCAACATTAAATCTACAAGTGCAGGATGTGGAGTCGAGTCATATTCATGTTTCTTACTGAGCTGCAGCTGTGTTCTCCTCCTCCTCGCTGTCCTCTCTGCTGCTTCTCCCAAAGCCCCGGTCATGGAAGGGATAATTATTCCACTGGAACAATGCAGGTACAGCTCATTTTTAACCACTGTTTGATGCTGGCTCTTGAATATTCTGAGGTTTAAAACGCCGGCTACAACCGAGTGTTAGCTTTAAGGCTAACTCGGTTAGCCACGAACTCTGGCATTAAAATATAAAAAACTAAGCGCTCTATTGTACCTGCTATTCACTGGACACAACGGCACACAACAAATCTCTCTTGTTGTACCAGTAGCTCGCAGATAATTTACCTTTTGTGTCTTTTACATGGTCTAGTTCTAGAAGCTACCGCTAAAAACAACTGCTGTCGACCAGAACCGGAAGTGTAGCGTAGAGCCCAGATTTTAACGGAAGTACGTCACCACTACCCGTGGCATATACCCTATTCCTTCACGACCAGTCAAGTCTGCTCCACAGAGACGGAAATAAAAAGCTCCTCGCCTGGCGGAGTGCGCAGGAAAGGAAGGAAAGACCTTCTTTTGGAAATACAGCACACATTATTCCGGTTACACAGAGGTGGAATTGATGTACAGTTTTGTTGGGTACCAGCACACGAGGGGGTGGAAGGGAATGAACGAGCAGATAAACTTGCTAAAAAAGCATTGAAAGGAGAAATAACAGTTAATATAATGTTAGGGAAAGGAGAGGGTAAGTCAATTATTAAAGGAAAAGAAAAAGAAAAATGGCAGAAAAGATGGAATGAAGACAAGAAAGGAAGAAGATTATTCAAAATACAAAAATCAGTTACAATAAATAATTATAGAGAAAGATGTAGAAGAGAAGAGGTGATAGTAATGAGAATGAGGGTAGGCCATACACTTCTAAATGATACAATGTTCTTGATAGGGAAACGGAATGACAGTAGATGTGTGGAATGTGGGGAAACAGAAAGTGTAGAACATGTACTGATGGAGTGCATTAAATATACAAATGAAAGGGACAGATTGAAAAGAAAAGTCAAAGAGGCAGGGAGAGTTTGGAGTATGGGAGGAATTTTAGGGACTGAAGGGGATAAGGATAAAATAAAAGATGTTAGAAAAGAGTTGTTCATTTATCTACATAAAATTAATATTAAAAGTAGAATATAGGAATAGGAGGCCATGAGCTACACACTCTTGCTCAGTAGGTGGCGGTATGCACCTGAACGCTGTTTGCAATCCGCCATTAAACTAAAAGAAGAAGAAGGAGTGCGCAGGACTCTGTGCGCAGGACTCTGTATACCGGTAAGCTCCTCCCACACACCCAGCAGCTGTTTCGCGTTCTGGCGTTCTGGTCCAAGTAGGTCTGGACACCAAGTGCGTCCACTTGCGTGCGTGAGGAGCTTTTTGGAGGTTGAAAAGATGCTCGGTGTGACTACACCATTAGAGGACCAGCATTACAGTGGGTATCTAGCTATTTGAAAGACAGGAAACAATTTGTACAAATAAATGATGTAAGATCTGACCTCTGTAATATCACATGTGGAGTTCCCCAAGGCTCTGTACTTGGACCAAAGCTATTTATTTTATATGTGAATGACTTGGTAAATGTGTCAGGACTCCTTAAATGTATACTTTTTGCTGATGATACCACATTTTTCTGTTTAGGTGAAGATATAGAACAAATGTTGGAATTGATAAAGACAGAATTTCAAAATACAAACTTGGTTTAAAATCAATAAATTATCATTAAATCTAGAAAAAACTAATTACATGATATTCAGTAATAAAAAGAAAACTGTTGATGTTCCACTCAAAATTGAGGGTGTTGAGATTTGTAGAGTGAGTGAGGTGAAGTTTTTGGGTGTTATTATTGATGACAAACTGACATGGAAACAACACATAAATTCTGTAAGAATAAAAATAGCTAAATCGATTGCAGTACTATACAAGGTCAGAGACCTATTGAATGATAAAGCTCTGTATTTGTTGTATAACACAATCATTGTTCCACACTTAATCTATTGTATTGATGTTTGGGGGAAAGCGTGTAAAACAATCACAAAGCCTATTTTTGTATTACAGAAAAGAGCTGTAAGAATTATCACTAGAAAACATTACTGTCATCCATCCAGTACATTATTTTATCAACTGAAGTTATTGAAGTTCCATGATTTGGTTGATTATAATATTTTATCAATTATGTATAGGGCTCAGAATAACGAATTACCTTTAAATATCCAAATGCATTTTGTTAAAAGACAAAGTTGTTATAATCTTAAGGGGACAGAGATGTTTGTAAAACCACAATTCAGAACTAGTTTGAAGGGACGTTCTACCTCAATCCAGGGAATTAGATTATGGAATGGCTTGGAGAATGTAGTTAAAAATGCCAAGTCACTGTTTACATTTAAGAAAATGATCAAAAGGAATTTGTTGAAAAAATATATATGAATTAGCGTAATGTGTATTGTATCAATTATTAGTTATGTATTAGTATTAGTATTAGAAAATTAGAAAGAGTTAGTCATTTTGTACTGCTGGTGAAAGATTATTATTGTTTAATCTGATTGTTTGAAAAAAGGGGCAGATATAATAAGATTTATTCTTCTTTCTGCTACCTTTCATTTTTTTACATTGTGTACGTATCATTAATGGGATTGTCTTGTATTGTGTTTCTTTTGTAAAAAAATGAACAAATTTAATAATCATTAATAAACAAACATATAGCTCTGCAAACATTGAACGTTGATGTCTTGCGGTGTTGATTTCCACACAACGCACATGTTACGATGAAAAGTCGGCTAGCTTTTAGCTAAGATGCTACTCACCAGTGTTGTCCGATCTTGCGACAGAAACAAGCGTCCAGCTCCATGTAAACAATCCATAAACAAACGACCCGCTCTTTCAAAACGATGCCAAAACAAACCCAACAGAGTACTCAGTCAGCCCCTCACGCTTGTAGCTGCCTGCAAACTATGAACTGGATTTCCTGAATGTGAGGCGGGTCTTGTTACTCTGGGTTCATGAGACACGCCTCCGTTCAGGAAATCCATCCCATAGTTTGAAGCCAACGTGCATCATGGGTTGGATCGATACGTAAACAAGGCTGGTATCGGTATGTGCCATGAGCATTGGTTCCGCTTCTGCTCGGAGGGCGGGCCACAGGGCGGGCCACAGGGCGGGCCACAGGGAGGGCCCGTGTGTAGAGCTCAGGATGGGAGACTGTGATGAAGTGAAGACAAAGGGACCTGCTGGCTTCCAGAAGTTCAATCATTTGCATTTATAATGAATGTTATAATGTATCGTTTTTGTACTATTAGTGTTTTGTACTATTAGTGTTTAGTATTAATATTCTTAGTTCATGTCTTAGATCTTATTTCTGTTTTTCTTTACAATTTATTCTTTATTTTGGATGGGACCCTGTGCACACAGTTTTGTTCCACTACGTGTACCACACATGATGTGAATGACAATAAAGAACCTTGACCTTGACTTGTTACAGTTGCATGAATACAGTGTTCATTCAGATTACTATTTTATGTTTATTTTTATTTTTATTTTTTTACAAAAAACACAATACAAGACAATCCCATAAATGATAACGTACAATATATATANAAAGAAGAAAAAATCATATTATATCTGCCCCTTTTTTCAAACAATCAGTTTAAACAATAATAATCTTCCAGTAACAGTAAGAAATGAATAACTCTTTCTAATTTTCTAACTAATACAATACGCATTACACTATTTCATTTATATTTTTTAACAACTTCGTTTTGATCATTTTCTTAAATGTAAACTATTTTTACAAAATTAATTTAACAAATTAGGCCTATAATTCTATCGTCTGATTACAGTCATTGAATAGTGTGCTGCATTTGATTTAGTGTTATTTGTACAAAAGTAAGAAAAACCAGGCAGCAGGACAGTGGTGAGTTATGTTTGGCTCCCTCTAGTGTCCATTCTGCCACATTACTTAACTAATGCCTGAGAAAATGATTTGAAACAGCGTTTTACATGAAAAATAAAATAAAAAAATGAAACCTGCAGTCTTTATTACAATCTCATATAAAGCACAAAAGCATTTACTGAGCAAGTATAAATATTATAATTAACTTTTTTTCAAAATAAATTTGAATTGTTTTCTTTACTTTGTACATCAGTAAACATAAATTATAGAACTATGCTTTTAAAAATCATCCAGGCTGCAGAGGAAAGAATAGACTGATGCAGATGTTTGAACACTGACCTCCAGAGGAGGAAGTGGACCAGCTGAAGACAGCTGACAGCTCTTCTGTTCTAAAAATGGACCTGAACGCCTCCTAAAGGGCAGCTGAGAGGCCTACCAGTAAATAGTTCAGCCTTTTTATAGTTGGGCTCTGTCAGGGTCATTTAATATCTTACCTGTTGTAGATATACCTTTGAATGACCTCAGTTTAATAAAGCTGGTTTCAGACAGGATTGATGAGCTAGCTAGTCCAAGTACACAACAGACAACAGCAAAGTTTCCCAGAGTTTCAAGCAAACATGATTGTTTTATTTAAACTTACGAACAAACAATATTTTAATGGTTTTAGATCATTTTTGAATAACATGTTTAGAGAAATTTAAAATTCTCATAGATAAGCTGATAGCATCTCCAAGCAGTGCCAAGATGGAGGATTATGGTCATCTACAGATCTCTGTCCACTAAGACTGTCAGACACAAAAACAGTTTCTTCCCCCAGGCCATCACCATCATCAACAGCTGATCATCAGACATCCATCAGCGTGACCCCCAACCCATTCACAACCCCCACGTGATGTGAATCCTTCTGTATTTTGTGTATTATTTGTAAGATTTTTTTATGTAAAGTATCTGTATAGTTTTTAGCATTTTTCAGAGAGACACGAACAGCCGGAAACAAATTACTTGTGTGTGTCAACATACTTGGCCAATAAACCTGATTCTGATTCTGATTAAACTAACTCCAGTCTCAGTGTAGCACGTTCCTGTAGCTGCACTGCACATCCCTTTACAATTTAGCTAGCTAGCCAAAACAGCTAGCCATTTGACTTTTAGATAAGCTAGCCTACAGGAACCCTGAAGCTGAAGCCTAAATGAGATGTAAAGAAAGCAAACATTTGTCTGAATTGTAATATTTTAAAGTAGAAAGTTAACTAGACCTATCCGATAATTCTCAATCAGGTCATCTGGACAGTTTCTTTTTAGCAGAAACGTTTCACCCTCACTCCAGAGGGCTTCATCAGTCAGAGTAGTTCCAGCACACTGTTCCCCCACCAAGAAGTAAACACCTTAAGTAGACCAACCAGTCAGCTGGAGCCAAGATGGTTTCTGGAGGCCATCCTGTCCCTCGTCGACTCCTCCCAGGCAGGCAGCCACAGCCAAAGTGGTTCAAGACAAGAAAGTTCATGCTCAATAATCCAGGTATCAGAATTATCGGATTTGATACCTGGATTATTGAGCATGAACTTTCTTGTCTTAACTAGACCTACTTACAAACTTATCATACAACAACAGTGTCTTCAGTCAAAGGCTTCAGATCCGCTATAGGACAGATCGCTACAAGAGATCCTTCCTGCCCACAGCCATCAGCATTGTAATAAAATAGGCGAAGAGGTCAGTTTGCTGACTTACCTATATTTTAGATGTAAATTTGAGCAGATTTTAGACTGACACAAATTATAATCTTAATTCACGGGTTCTCATCTTTTTCAGATTAATATTCAATGAATCTGTGACTCAGTGATATGTAACTTGACAGGAAACGTTATTATGTTTGACCTACCAAAGGTAGAATCATTTAATAACAAATCATGAAATTACATCAAAACATATTTACATAGATTGATCGATCAGGATTCCTATAACTAACTTTCAGCAGATTTAAACATTAAAACAACAGACAAGTCATAGCTGGCATATTTACTTATTCTGCTGGCACATTAAACTTAAATTGTTACTTTTTAGGAAGATAAGAGGAGAATGAAGGAAAGGGAAGTTTAAGGTGTTTTTAACCAGGAAACATGGCAGCTCTCCGGCCGATCTCCGCTACAACGTTGGTACGACTTGGCAAAGCATCTGACGACTTTGTTACCACGTAAAGACGGTCAATCTCCCGCGGTCCAGTTGGTCAATCTGTTTACCGTTCTTCAGCGTCTCCAGACATGTGCGTCAACTCGGACCATAGTAACGGCACGTCCTGGTTGGCTTTTCAGAATAAAAGTGTTCTTGGATGAGAACACATTGCATTCTGAGCTTAGAAGCTCAAAATCAGTTCCACAGCGAGCTGCCTGTTAAACCTTGCTGAGAAACACGGACCCTTTGACTCATGGTCGGACGTTATCAGCTTTAAAAAGAGAAAGTTCATAGTTGACTCACTCCAGACTCCATTTGACTCTTACGAGCCGACAGGAAGTGTCACTTTAAGAAGGGGGTGTGACCCAGTCAAATCCTTCCTGCTCATTGGTTTGTTTCACAAGTGAGAGGGGGGAACGTATGAAGGTCATTCAGGGTAGGAGAGAATAATAGTACGTCAGAAGACTTGCAGGTGTGAACAAAACAGAGAATCAGTTTTGAGAACAGATGAATTTGTTTTTAGAAAGGACAGGAGATAGGAGACAACTTACCGTATTTTCCGGTGTATAGGTCACACCTTTTTATGGTTTTTTTTCAAGGCCTGCGACCTATACTCAGGTGCGACCTATATATGGCTTGTTATCACTTTCGGTGAAACAAATTTTAAATCCAGCTCATTTCACAATTACGTTCATTTATTAAGGAAAAGTTCAGCTCAGACATATATTTGCTATAATTTTTATCAAACAAATAATTGTTTTTAAGTGTTAATCTTCTTAAAAGCCTTGCTGTGCACTCCTGTGGCAGACATTTGCAGCAGAGCTAAACGTAGGTGCGACCTATACACCAGTGCGACCTATCTAGGGATTTTTCCAATCTATTGGTGATAATTGGACAATGTGACCTATACACAGGTGCGACCTATACACCAGAAAATACTGTATGTCTATGACTTGTTCATAGTGTCTCTAACATTTCAAACAAATACCAACAGATTATTCTGACTTGTTCTTCAACTTTCACATAGTTCTAAGCACCATCGAACTGCAGAATAAATCAGCATATTAAGAGTGACAACTCATGTTAATAACAGATTATCATAAAATGACAAAAGTTGTTACTGTTGATCAATTCTGAATTACCACAAATTAAAAGGAAGTATTTTCTGATTGATTTGTGTCTCTTAATTCAAAATAAATGTAATAAAATAGTGTCCACTTGTTTCCTTGAAAAGTTCAAGAAAAGTGTAACACTAAGAGTTTCAGAGAGATGTGAAAAGGTGTAAACCTAGGTCAGGCACGAGGGCCTGTTCCACTACAGCATCTAGAACAACTCTTTAATGAAACCAGGATGATGAGTTACAACAACATTTAATTTACCTCTGGGATTAATAAAGTATTTTTGAACTGAATTGAATAAGTGGACTAATCAATGTGTTTGTCATACTGTGTTTACAGTTGGTAAGATACATCAGGAATACAGGAATTGTTTTTAGACCAATCATACTTTATTTCCATTTATAAGTTTACATCTCAAGTTGACAGGTTACATCACAGCCTATCGGCATTGTGGATTGTCAAAGTATTGCAAGTCATCTGTAAGGGAGAGGACATGGCACCATGCACGAGGATGCCAGACAAGACTAAAAACCAGTGGGTAAAACCAGGGAAACTTGTGGTTACTGCTGCCAGATCCCAAACTCAGATCAACCAACTCAACATCTGTCCCACTAATATCATTATCCTTGTTATCATCATTCAGTCCAGTGCTGGTGTGCAGAAGGGAATGCTGGGAACTTGGAGAAGTCATCAAGTGCATCGGACCTGAAAGAGAAGAGAGCAATGAAAGTCAGGAAGGCAGAGAAACTCAGTGCATTTAAATTTGTCTCCAGGTCCAACTTGCTCCGACACACCACTAAAGGCAATTGTTGCCAACCCAGGCCCCAACCAATCCAGTGAAATGGTAACTGGACTGTACGTACATAGCTCCTTTCTATCTAATCACGACAACCAAAACTCTTTACACAACAATCTGGTCCTTATTTACCCATTCATACAGCACTCTACCTGTACAAAGACTAACCCGTGCTTTAAATCACGTTCATACACCAATGGGACACACACCAGAGGCAACGAGGGGTTCAGGGTCTTGCCAAGGGACACTTCAGCATGTGACTGCTGGTGGAACTGAACCTCCAACTTACCCACTGAAGGACAACTGATCTAACCACTCAGCCACAGCTGCCCCATAGTAGTTGTAGAAAACATTATTTACAAGGTATGGCAAAAACCCATTTTGATCTCTTTTGAGCATAAGTTGATTTTAAACTGAAAAGCTACAATTACTCAAACGACTGTTTTCAATATGATCAGTTTTCATTTCTACTTTAGACAAAGACATTTAGATGTCAGGCCTGGTTACACCTGAGTGTCAGACATCTTACATTTTCGTCTGGAGGCCGACTCCTCATGACGTCCCGTCCGCAGCGCTCTTCACACATGCAGTAAAAGCCTCCATCAGGTCTTTGCAGCCCTCAGCTCCCTTCTCTGCAACACTGGAAGAAAGATTCAAACAAATCAGGTTAGAACCGATTAAACCTACAACCTTAAACGTTCAAATTCTCATCCAGGCTCAGTCAGAGGTACAGCTAGGTCAGAGTTCAACAAAATCCATCCATCATCTTCCACTTGTTCCACAGTTGGGTTGCGGGGGCAGCAGCTTGAGCATGGAAGCCCAGACATCTCTTTCCACAGCCACCTCTTCCAGCTCTTTTAGCAAGACCCCAAGCTGTTTCCAGGCCAACCAAGAGACGTAGTCTCTCCAGAGTGTCCTGGGTCTTCGGGGTCTCCTCCCAGTTGGACATGCCCAAAGCACCTCTCTAGGGAGGTGACAAGGAAGCATTCTACCTGATGCCTGAACCACCTCAACTAGCTCCTCTCGATGTGGAGGAGCAGTGGTTCTACTCTGAGATAACTGAACTTCTCACTCTATCTCTAAGGTATAGTCCAGCTAACCTGCAAAGGAAATTCATTTCAACTTCCTGTATCCATGAGTTACATGCCAGGCACATTGGAATTAATGTTCTGTTTTTGTAGATAGTGTTTGAGTTAGTTAATCAGCCTTTAATTGTTTTGGGCTGTGGCTTTTCCACCACCCATAAATAGGCTGGTTTAGGGGAGCTCGCTCTCTCAGACGCACTCTGTTTTTTGGCCCTCTTTGAGACACTCTCTTTTGGAATCTCTTAGGCTCCCTTTGTCCTGGAGCTGTGGCCTGCTGTCAGTGGTCCCAGCCACCTCAGGTATTTTTGTTCACTTTTGTATGTTTTTTTGGTAGTATTTTGGCCTGGTGGGACTGGTAGCCCTGTTTTCGCCTCTTCTTTTACCATAGGTTTTTTTCTTAAAGTTTTTTAGTCTGTTACTCAGTGGCTTCGACGGCCCTGTATAGGGTTGGCCCACTGTGGTACCTTTTTGTTCCATTTGGCCGGCCTACCAGGTCCATCTTTTTTTTTTTTCTTAAAGTTTTGATGGACTTCCGGTTTTGCACCTGATGGAGTAAGACGTGTCGGAGGGAGCTCCTGCAATCCTGCAAATTGTTCTTTTAAGAAAAGGTGCATTTGGGCATTTCATGTTGCCTGTCCTCTAAACTTTATAAGAGCTCTTTTATAAATCAAGATGCCTCCAAAATCTAAAAACACGATCAATTTGACGACCGCAGCGGGGAGGTCTGCTCCCACGCTGTCATCACCGCCGCAGCTGGAGACTTCACCGAAGGGCGCGGCTGCCAGGCGACAGCCAGAAGAAACTTCCTGGAACGTGTCGGAGTTTAAAGCTGAACCGGTGCACTCC
>JBBPBX010008059.1:46110-58290 GCA_038048925.1 Garcialebias charrua
GTCTATTCTAGTAATAAAACACTGGAGTGTTGTGCACAAATAACATACTGTACCTTTTTGTGTCTCCTATCTTTGAGTGAGACCAGGTACAGAAGTGTTACATGAATGTAGTTGCATTGCCGGCATAGATTTTAACAAGGTGGGGAAGTGTGTGACCTTAAAAAAGGACAATTCAGATAAATGTATTAATACAGGTGGTCCCCGACTTACGACGGCCTCGACTTACGACGTTCCGGACTTACGAACGCGCTTACGAACAGTACTGTTGTACAGAAAATACAGCACTGGTATGTGTTTTTAGATGAAAGTGTGTTAGCTAACTGTTTGTAAATAAAGTTCTGTGCATGTTCATGAACCAGTATGTACGCTTGTTCAGTCTCATGTTGATAAACGGTGTGCGGCGCAGCGTTAGCATACATTTTCCGACCTACGACCAAAAATCCGGACTTACGAACGCCACGTGTAACGCGTTCCGACTTACGAATTTTCGAGTTACGAACGGTGCGTAGGAACGGAACTCGTTCATAAGTCGGGGACCACCTGTATATTGATTGATTTACTGAAGGAAACTGATTAACCCTTATAAATAAGCAGGAATGAACTGAAGGATGGCATTAAGAAGGCCAAGGCCACGTATGCACAGAGGATCGAGGGACAGTTCACCTCACAAGACCCACGGAGCATGTGGAAGGGTATTAAATGCATAACAGATTACAAAGGCAAAAACAAACAATGCCCCAGGGACCCATCTCTGCCTGATGCCCTCAATAAGTTTTATGCACGTTTTGATGATCCAAACAGACCTGCTAGCACCAGACTCACCTCATCACCAGATGAAGAGCATCTCAGGGTGTCCGCAGCAGAAGTGAGAGGCAGTCTCAGAAAGATTAATCCTCATAAAGCAACCGGACCAGACAACATCCCAGGGAAAGTTCTGAAGGAATGTGCGGACCAGCTCTGTGAGGTGCTGGCTGACATCTTCACCACCTCACTTGCACTGGAGTCAGTTCCCACCTGCCTGAAGACCGCGACCATCATCCCAGTCCCAAAGAGCTCCACAGTGACTGGTCTGAATGACTATAGACCAGTGGCCCTCACCCCGATAGTCGCTAAATGTTTTGAGAAACTGGTCATGTCCCACATCAAGGCAACCGTCAACATCAATGAGGACCCTCATCAATACGCATACCGTGAGAACCGATCAACAGAGGACGCCATTTCTTCCGTGGTCCACACTGCTCTCACCCACCTGGATCAGAAAGACTCATACGTGCGTCTGCTCTTTGTGGACTTCACATCTGCCTTCAACACCATGATCCCCCAAACTCTGATAGACAAACTATCTACACTTGGACTAAGCCCCTCTATTTGTAACTGGATACTAGACTTCTTAACAGACAGACCACAGTCCGTGAAGATCCACAACTTCTCCTCCTCCACCATAACCCTCAGCACTGGCTCTCCTCAGGGATGTGTGCTGAGCCCCCTTCTGTTCACTCTGCTCACATATGATTGTACAGCCACACTTCCAGGCTGTCATATTGTTAAGTTTGCAGATGATACAGCGGTGGTGGGATGCATCACAAACAATGATGAGTCCAGCTACAGACAGGAGGTGGAACACCTGGAGAGCTGGTGCAAAGAGAATAATCTTCACATGAATGTGAAGAAGACAAAGGAGATGATTGTGGACTTCAGAAGGAACAAACACACCCATGCCCCACTGAAAATAGGTGGGTCTGCAGTGGAAGTGGTCTCCAGCTACAAATACTTGGGTGTACACATGAATGATAACCTCAGCTGGAGCAACAACACCACCAGCCTGATCAAGAAAGGTCATCAGAGACTCTACTTCCTCAGACGGCTGAGACGAGCCGGTCTGAGCAGCCCAGTTCTCACCTCGTTCTACAGGTGTGCAGTGGAGAGCATCGTGTGCTCCAGCATCAACGTGTGGCATGGAGGCTGCACAGTTGAAGAAAGAAAAGCTCTGCAGAGAGTGGTGAAGGCTGCACAGAAGTCTGTTGGAGTCAGTCTCCCCACCATCACAGACATTTACACCTCTAGATGCAGGAAAAGAGCCACCTGTATCATGAAAGACCTCACTCATCCAGCACACTCACTCTTTGCCCCACTCCCCTCAGGACGGAGGTTGAGGAGCATCAAGTGTAGAACCACTAGACTGAGGAACAGCTTCTACCCTGAGGCTGTTAGACTCATGAATAAATAAAAATAAAATTAAAATAAACACTGCAAAATATCACATCATGGTGATGCTGATATGTTTTCTTGTTGCTCTGTGTTCATCTGTGACCATCTGTGACCATCTGCTCATACAAACTCATGTTCGTGCTGCTGTTTATTCCCACTATATTAGGCTTAGTGTATTACTAGTTGATGTTTTTCTTAGTTAGTTCTCGATGTTATTACTGTTTTTCTCTTTCATTTGTTGTTGGATGTAACTGGGACCTCGTGTACATAATCTCGTTTTCATCTCATGTACCACATGCGGTGCAAATGACAATAAAGACTCTCTGACTCTGACTCTGACTCTGATAAATAAAAAGTAATGGAATAGTTTGTACACTTCCAAAAGTTAGAAAAGGGTGCTAATCCAACTAGTGCTCAAATTTCCAACAAACATGAACTTTTCCTCTACACCCCAACAGCTTTTTGAGGACGTTTTTGTAATCTAAGCTGAAAAAATTGCAATGTATTGATGTATAAGCTGTAGTGTAAATGTAATAAGAATATTGTAAAGCTGCTGTCAGAGGCTCGTTAGGGTCACCACTGTGTCTGTCACCACCACAGGAAGATTCAAACACCGTAGAAATTAGGCCTCAAGCAAACAGCCCTTGTGTGAAAACTATTTTGTACTCAAGCAAACTGTGGCAGAGAACATTCGTGGTCCCTCATGTCAACTCTAATGAGTTTATATTGTTTTAAATGGGAGATGTAGTTAAAGACCATTCACCTCCAGTTCGAAGAGAAAAATCTGAGTTCAGATGCAATGGAAGTCGATGCAAATTTGCACGTGTGCGCTTTGCACTGAAAGAAGACGAGAAATAAAACTACTGCAACATTTATTTATTTATTTTTCTCATTGAGTCATGATGACTCTTTTTCAAGAGAGACCTGTTGTAGACAGACAACAAATAGAATACAGACAATAAAAAGCACTTCAAATAATTTGTAGAAAAGTGGTATAAAAACACTGTTACTGTCAGCAGCATGGTTCAGTTGGCAGAGTAGTTCTGTTGCATAGTGGTCCTGTTAGCATCGTGTTTAAATTGTACAAGAATTGTAAAGTTAATAATACCAGTAGTAGCAGCAGCAGTAGTAGTAGTAGTAGTAGTAGTAGTAGTAGTAGTAGTAGTAGTAGTAGTAGTAGTAGTAGTAGTAGTAGTAGTAGTAGTAGTAGTAGTAGTAGTAGTAGTACAATTGGAAGAGTTTGCAAAATAACTGGTAAAGACAGTGTATGATGAACATTCAAGACAAACTTTCCTTGGTAAAATCTCTTACAAGTCAAAAAATATGAACTGTGAAAAAATTTTAAATGTGGAATATGTTTTTTCATTAATTCACTACAATCTCATGAGGAATAATGGTCATTTTGTGCACACAGCACTACACCCCTTGAAGCCACACATGTGGATGTATATATTTTTCATTTTTTTATTTACTCTTTATTTATACAGGTAGTCTCATTGAGCCACGAGAACTCATTTTCAAGAGAGACCTGTTAGGGAGCAGATGGTGGGGGTTGAGGGCCTTGCTCAGGGGCCCAGAGTGGGGCGAATGCGGGTGGAGGAGGCAGGTGTGGGTGTTTCACCTTTTTCCACCCACATTTTTTGATTTTGTCGGTACCGGGGCTTGAACTGGCGATCTTCCGATCACAGGCCCACCATCTCTAACCACTGCACCACTACTCTAACAACTGTGATGTGAGGAAGTTTCAGTCCCTGTACATTTGCCCCCCTAAAGATCAGCCAAGTTAAAGTTAACATTTTTGGTTCATTTTTTAATGCCAAAAAAGGCATTCAATACAGAACAACTGGACTTTATTTGTAACAAACAAGACGTTTCGCTCATCATCCGATAAGCTTTCTCAATTGGAGACTGTGAGAGGGAGAGAGAAGTTATAAGCAAAGCTGGGCCACTGGTGCACACCAAACTAGGTAAATTGGAAGCTAACACACACACATACTTGGGATAACACGTGGCTGTGACCCATTCAAAGTTCAGTGTGTGAAAGCAGAGCTTACAGAAAACACACACACACCCTACTGTATGTAAATTGACAAAAACCACACTTCACACATTGATAACAGGGACCTGTCAAAGTCTTTGTTGGTCTAATTGTTGGTCTAGTTGTTCTGTATTGAACGCCTTTTTTGATTTTATCATGTCCTGGACGACTGAGAATCTACACCAGCATATTTTTTAATGCTATTTCTTGTTGGACTTCACAATAAAAGCACACTCGCTTTTTTCTTGGTGATTTAAAAAAAAAAAGAAGTAAATAAGTTGTAAAAAAAAAGGTAAACATTTTAACTCATCATTGCGTCATACAACTTTAGGAACTGAGCACTGAACACAGGGGCAGATAAATATTACTGACACAAATGACAAATAATAGACATGCTGACTCATTTTTGGTGAATGTCTCATGTCGCCTCAGTCATATCATGGTCATTTGAAGAGCGACGTCTGTATTTTCCATGAATGGAGGAGAGACTGAAGGAAAAATCCCAATCGATAAATAACAAAGCAAAAGGAGGAGCCAAAAAACAAGTTCACAATCCTGAAATATGACACCGCTCCCTTCCCCATTGTAGTCATCCTTGCTTCATCACACGCCCTTCCTCCCTCTCTCTCTGCCATTCTTTCAGTCTGCCCACATAGACGTCCATTTCCCTCCCCCCCTCCTGTCTCCTCCCCCTCCTCCCTCCTCTTTTGCTCCATCACCCTGATGCTTTGTGGCAGCGACTGTGTTTGTCCCTGAATGGGGATCCAGCGTTAATCAGCGTGCATGAATTATCACCTTCATCTCTTCAACCCTTTCTTGTCTGCTTGTGCACTGGACGTGTTTTTGCTCATGTTTTACGTCTGGCCTCCCAACCTGTTAGCCCATTAAACTAGCATCAGTTTTGTCAATAGATTTTGTTGAACTCCTCCAAATCTAAGACCATGGTCCTCAACAGGAAAAGGGTGGACTGATCTCTTTGGGTCGAGGGTAGGTTCTTCCTAAAGTGGAGGAGTTCAAGAATCTCAGGGTTTTGCTCACGAGTGAGGGAAGAATGGAGCATGAGATTGACATACAGATTGGTGCAGCATCTACAATACTGTGGACTCTGTGCTGGTCTGTTGTGGTGAAGAGAGAGCTGAGCTGTAAGACAAAGCTCTCTGTATGGTCAGTCTACATTCCTACCCTCACATATGGTCATGAGCTCTGGGTAGTGACTGAAAGAACGAGAACATGATGTTACGTCCACCAAGAACATAACAGTAGAAGGAGGACACGGACTCAAAACATAAGGGTTCAACTTTCAATTTATTTGAAAAATCTGCTTCCTGTTGGGGGAAAAAAAAGACTTAAATGAACCCCTAATTCTCATGTCCACACAAAAAACACACACAAAAAAACAAAGTACAACTCAAAGATGGACCTGGTAGGCCGGCCAAATGGAACAAAAAGGTACCACAGTGGGCCAACCCTATACAGGGCTGTCAAAGCCACTGAGTACCAGACTAAAAAACTTTAGAAAAAAACCTATGGTAAAAGAAGAGGCGAAAACAGGGCTACCAGTCCCATCAGGCCAAAATTACTACCAAAAAAACATACAAAAGTGGACAAAAATACCTCAGGTGGCTGGGGCCACTGACAGCAGGCCACAGCTCCAGGACAAAGGGAGCCTAAGAGATTCCAAAAAAAGAGTGTCTCAAAGAGGGCCAAAAAACAGAGTGAGCCTGAGAGAGCGAGCTCCCCTAAACCAGCCTATTTATGGGAGGGTGGAAAAGCCACAGCCCAAAACAATTAAAGGCTGATTAACTCAAACACTATCTACAAAAACAAAACATTGGGCCTCATGCACCAACATGTTCGTATTTCTATCCTAAATTTCTCTTACTTTTGTTCGTATGAAGCGTTCGTACGAACATGCCACGTCAGATTCAACAAACTCTTCTATCCTCAGGAAAAGTGTGTAAATGAGCTGCGTACTATGATGAATCCCACCTGTTCTATTCACCTGCGCGTGCACGCGGAGAGGTTATTTACATAATTCCCACCCCTCAAAACACCATATAAGGCTACGTTTCCTGCCTCGGAGGCAAAACGTGTTCGTTCATAAAATGACAGCGAAAAGTAAAAAAGAAGAACTCTACCGGTGCGGAGATTGAAGTTCTGCTCTCCTTGATCGAGAAAAGAAAATCTGTCCTTATTAGCAGCGTCACTCATGGGAGTAAATGACCAACTAATGCCAAAGAATGTTTGTTTATAATAAATGTGGACCTTAAAATATACATGTGTACTGGTGGCTAACTGGTTAAAACATTGCACTGCTTATTGAGTCCTCGTGGGATCGATTCCCACAAGGTATGACTATTTTTTTTTCCTTCTTTCTTTAGATTATTTATTCATTCCAGATTAAAAAGACTTTATGCTTCATTTCTTGTTGTATTGTAAATAGTTTTCGTGTGTTTTTTAAATCTGGAATGAATTAAAAGGAGAGAAAAAAAAACGTTGTCCCATGTGGGACTTGAACCCATAAGGTTCGGAACTGCGACGCAACACTCTCCTCATTGAGCTATCTGAGATCTATGACTGTAACAGGAGGAGGTCAATGTAAAGTCTGCGTTACCGAAGTCTGCGTTACCGAGACAAATTAAACTTAAATTAATTCATAATTTAAGTTGGTTTCAGTTTGAGATCTTCATATTAATATTGTAGTGTTAGAAAACGGCATTGATAACAAATTGATTTTAATTTAAATACTTTAATCCGTTAGTCATTATTACATTTAAAATTATAATTCGACTTCAAACAGAACCTATTGTCAAAAACAATTGTGGTGCGTGACTTTTTTAAACTCTAAATATTTTCTAAATAACGAAATATGAAGTTATTAGTGGAGAAATTCCGTCTGGATGACAGCAGACTGACGCTCCTAAAATATACGACAGGTCCGGACCACTCGTAAATTTTGTTCGTATCTGAAAAAAATCGTAGGATACGAAAACATTGTTGAATGCCACAAATGATCCTAAATCACTCGTATGCACAGTTTAAGAACAAATCTGTGAGTACGAACGGTTCATGCATGAGGCCCATTAATTCCAATGTGCCTGACATGTAACACATGGATACAGGAGGTTGAAATGAATTTCCTTTGCAGGGTAGCTATACCTTAGAGATAGGGTGAGACGTTCAGTTATCTCAGAGTAGAACCACTGCTCCTCCACATCGAGAGGAGCTAGTTGAGGTGGTTCAGGCATCAGGTAGAATGCTTCCTTGTCACCTCCCTAGAGAGGTGCTTTGGGCATGTCCAACTGGGAGGAGACCCCGGGGAACACCCAGGACACTCTGGAGAGACTACGTCTCTTGGTTGGCCTGGAAACATCTTGGGGTCTTGCTAGAAGAGCTGGAAGAGGTGGCTGTGGAAAGAGATGTCTGGGCTTCCATGCTCAAGCTGCTGCCCCCGCAACCCAACTTTGGAGCAAGTGGAAGATGATGGATGGATTTTGTTGAACTCTGACCTAGCTGTACCTCTGACTGAGCCTGGATGAGAATTTGAACGTTTAAGGTTGTAGGTTTAATCGGTTCTAACCTGATTTGTTTGAATCTTTCTTCCAGTGTTGCAGAGAAGGGAGCTGAGGGCTGCAAAGACCTGATGGAGGCTTTTACTGCATGTGTGAAGAGCGCTGCGGACGGGACGTCATGAGGAGTCGGCCTCCAGACGAAAATGTAAGATGTCTGACACTCAGGTGTAACCAGGCCTGACATCTAAATGTCTTTGTCTAAAGTAGAAATGAAAACTGATCATATTGAAAACAGTCGTTTGAGTAATTGTAGCTTTTCAGTTTAAAATCAACTTATGCTCAAAAGAGATCAAAATGGGTTTTTGCCATACCTTGTAAATAATGTTTTCTACAACTACTATGGGGCAGCTGTGGCTGAGTGGTTAGACCAGTTGTCCTTCAGTGGGTGAGTTGGAGGTTCAGTTCCACCAAGAGTCACATGCTGAAGTGTCCCTTGGCAAGACCCTGAACCCCTTGTTGCCTCTGGTGTGTGTCCCATCGGTGTATGAACGTGATTTAAAGCACGGGTTAGTCTGTGTACAGGTAGAGTGCTGTATGAATGGGTAAATGAGGTACAGATTGTTGTGTAAAGAGTTTTGGGTGTCTTGGTGAAATAGAAAGGAGCTATGTACGTACAGTCCAGTTACCATTTCACTGGATTGGTTGGGGCCTGGGTTGGCAACAATTGCCTTTAGTGGTGTGTCGGAGCAAGTTGGACCTGGAGACAAATTTAAATGCACTGAGTTTCTCTGCCTTCCTGACTTTCATTGCTCTCTTCTCTTTCAGGTCCGATGCACTTGATGACTTCTCCAAGTTCCCAGCATTCCCTTCTGCACACCAGCACTGGACTGAATGATGATAACAAGGATAATGATATTAGTGGGACAGATGTTGAGTTGGTTGATCTGAGTTTGGGATCTGGCAGCAGTAACCACAAGTTTCCCTGGTTTTACCCACTGGTTTTTAGTCTTGTCTGGCATCCTCGTGCATGGTGCCATGTCCTCTCCCTTACAGATGACTTGCAATACTTTGACAATCCACAATGCCGATAGGCTGTGATGTAACCTGTCAACTTGAGATGTAAACTTATAAATGGAAATAAAGTATGATTGGTCTAAAAACAATTCCTGTATTCCTGATGTATCTTACCAACTGTAAACACAGTATGACAAACACATTGATTAGTCCACTTATTCAATTCAGTTCAAAACTACTTTATTAATCCCAGAGGGAAATTAAATGTTGTAACTCCTCATCCTGGTTTCATTAAAGAGTTGTTCTAGATGCTGTAGTGGAACAGGCCCTCGTGCCTGACCTGGGTTTACACCTTTTCACATCTCTCTGAAACTCTTAGTGTTACACTATTCTTGAACTTTTCAAGGAAACAAGTGGACACTATTTTATTACATTTATTTTGAATTAAGAGACACAAATCAATCAGAAAAGACTTCCTTTTAATTTGTGGTAATTCAGAATTGATCAACAGTAATAACTTTTGTCATTTTATGATCATCTGTTATTAACACAAGTTGTCACTCTTAATATGCCGGTTTATTCTGCAGTACGATGGTGCTTAGAACTATGTGAAAGTTGAAGAACAAGTCAGAATAATCTGTTAGTATTTGTTTGAAATGTTAGAGACACTATGAACAAGTCGTAGACATAAGTTGTCTCCTGTCTCCTGTCCTTTCTAAAAACAAATTCATCTGTTCTCAAAACTGATTCTCTGTTTTGTTCACACCTGCAAGTCTTTTGACGTACTATTATTCTCTCCTACCCTGAATGACCTTCATACGTTCCCCTCTCTCACTGGTGAAACAAACCAATGAGCAGGAAGGATTTGACTGGGTCACACCCCCTTCTTAAAGTGACACTTCCTGTCGGCTCGTCAGAGTCAAATGGAGTCTGGAGTGAGTCAACTATGAACTTTCTCTTTTTGAAGCTGATAACGTCCGACCATGAGTCAAAGGGTCCGCGTTTCTCAGCAAGGTTTAACAGCAAGCTCGCTGTGGAACCGATTTTGAGCTTCTAAGCTCTGAATACAATGTGTTCTCATCTAAGAACACTTTTATTCTGAAAAGCCAACCAGGACGTGCTGTTACTACAGTCCGAGTTGACGCACACGTCTGGAGACGCTGAAGAACGGTAAACAGATTGACCAACTGGACCGCGGGAGATTGGCCATCTTCACAAGGTAACAAGTCGTCAAATGCTTTGCCAAGTCATACCGACGTTGTAGCGGAGATCGACCGGAGCGCTGCCATGCTTCCTGGTTAAAAACACACCACTCCCTCCATCTTTCATCCTTAAACTTCCCTTTCCTTCATTCTCCTCTTATCTTCCTAAAAACGTAACAATTTAAGTTAAATGTGCCAGCAGAATAAGTAAATATGCCAGCTATGACTTGTCTGTTGTTTTAATGTTTAAATCTGCTGAAAGTTATAGGAATCCTGATCGATCAATCTATGTAAATATGTTTTGATGTAATTTCATGATTTGTTATTAAATGATTCTACCTTTGGTAGGTCAAACATAATAACGTTTCCTGTCAAGTTACATATCACTGAGTCGCAGATTTATTGAATATTAATCTGAAAAAGATAAGAACCCGTGAATTAAGATGATAATTTGTGTCAGTCTAAAATCTGCTCAAATTTACATCTAAAATATAGTTAAGTCAGCAAACTGACCTCTTCGTCTATTTTATTACAATGCTGATGGCTGGGCAGGAAGGATCTCTTGTAGCGATCTGTCCTTTGACTGAAGACACTGTTATTGTATGATAAGTTTGTAAGTAGGTCTAGTTAAGACAAGAAAATTCATGCTCAATAATCCAGGTATCAAATCCGATAATTCTGATACCTGGATTATTGAGCATCAACTTTCTTGTCTTGAATCACTTTGGCTGTGGCTGCCTGCCTGAGAGGAGTCGACGAGGGACAGGACGGCCTCCAGAAACCATCTTGGCTCCAGCAAACCGGTTGGTCTACTTAAGGTGTTTACTTGGTGGGGGAACAGTGTGCTGGAACTACTCTGACTGATGAAGCCCTCTGGAGTGAGGGTGAAACGTTTCTTCTAAAAAAGAAACTGTCCAGATGACCTGATTGAGAAGTATCGGATAGGTCTAGTTAACTTTCTACTTTAAAATATTACAATTCAGACAAATGTTTGCTTTCTTTACATCTCATTTAGGCTTCAGCTTCAGGGTTCCTGTAGGCTAGCTTATCTAAAAGTCAAATGGCTAGCTGTTTTGGCTAGCTAGCTAAATTGTAAAGGGATGTGCAGTGCAGCTACAGGAACGTGCTACACTGAGACTGGAGTTAGTTTAAGATGACCATAATCCACCATCTTGGCACTGCTTGGAGATGCTATCAGCTTATCTATGAGAATTTTAAATTTCTCTAAACATGTTATTCAAAAATGATCTAAAACCATTAAAATATTGTTTGTTCGTAAGTTTAAATAAAACAATCATGTTTGCTTGAAACTCTGGGAAACTTTGCTGTTGTGTACTTGGACTAGCCATTAACTCATCAATCCTGTCTGAAACCAGCTTTATTAAACTGAGGTCATTCAAAGGTGTATCTACAACAGGTAAGATATTAAATGACCCTGACAGAGCCCAACTATAAAAAGGCTGAACTATTTACTGGTAGGCCTCTCAGCTGCCCTTTAGGAGGCGTTCAGGTCCATTTTTAGAACAGAAGAGCTGTCAGCTGTCTTCAGCTGGTCCACTTCCTCCTCTGGAGGTCAGTGTTCAAACATCTGCATCAGTCTATTCTTTCCTCTGCAGCCTGGATGATTTTTAAAAGCATAGTTCTATAATTTATGTTTACTGATGTACAAAGTAAAGAAAACAATTCAAATTTATTTTGAAAAAAAGTTAATTATAATATTTATACTTGCTCAGTAAATGCTTTTGTGCTTTATATGAGATTGTAATAAAGACTGCAGGTTTCATTTTTTTATTTTATTTTTCATGTAAAACGCTGTTTCAAATCATTTTCTCAGGCATTAGTTAAGTAATGTGGCAGAATGGACACTAGAGGGAGCCAAACATAACTCACCACTGTCCTGCTGCCTGGTTTTTCTTACTTTTGTACAAATAACACTAAATCAAATGCAGCACACTATTCAATGACTGTAATCAGACGATAGAATTATAGGCCTAATTTGTTAAATTAATTTTGTAAAAATAGTTTACATTTAAGAAAATGGTCAAAACGAAGTTGTTAAAAATATAAATGAAATAGTGTAATGTGTATTGTATTAGTTAGAAAATTGGAAAGAGTTATTCATTTCTTACTGTTACTGGAAGATTATTATTGTTTAAACTGATTGTTTGAAAAAAAGGGGCAGATACAATATGATTTTTTCTTCTTT
>JBBPBX010008060.1:0-31518 GCA_038048925.1 Garcialebias charrua
GTTCGCCTTGCACTGATTAAAACATCCGGGACAACTGTTCAAAATAACAATGATTTATTACAATTAATCTAAACATTTGTCAGTTATACCATCCTTAAAATGCAGTGTTTATTCACAATTAGTCACTCAGTAAATCATTAAAATTGGCATGCTAAACTACAACACAACAAAACTACATAAATAAACAAAAGATAACCCTTTAAACCCAACACACAAACACTGAATGATTTTCACAATTAAATACAGATCACCCTTCAACTGGTTCTGGCACTCGCGACATGCCGTAGGTAAGGCAAGTGGCCACACTGACGTCACACCCTGCACGCCACTGGAAGGGCAGCGGCTGACGACACCACAGTCCACTTTTCAAGCACTTGCGCACAGCTTCCTCAAACGGAGTTGCAGAGGAACCAGAGGGGACGCCGGAAGGAAAAAGCAGCAGTGTCCGGAAACAGAGCAGCAGTGGTCCCGATGGGGGGGGGAAGACCTAAGAAAGTTAATTAATAACTATTCTTCATACAGCTGCCACAAAATAGAGCTTACAATGACAATTGTTTCCTTACCTGCCGATCTTCACAACCATGTACACACGCACACACACTTGTGTATGAGGGAACGGAGAAGCGCAGCACCGTAGCACTTTACCTATGACAACACTTCCAATTAGTGTTTCTATCCGATCAGCTATTGTATATCAGCTATAGTACAGAGAGAGAGCGACAACACCTACCCCGTGAAGGAATAAACACCGGCCCGCACCTCACTCAGCGATGGGTTGCCTTGCACGGCCAACACCCACGGCCACCAGCCACACAGCGGGAGCACGAAGACGACCTTACTGACTGAATGCAGCAGCTACCTATATACCACGCCCACTGGCTCCTCGCAGCTGAGAACTATTGGTGTAATTAGGTGCCTTCCTCTATCACCACATTAGCATTGTACTACACATCAAATTTCAACCCATAATCAGAGCAGATATTCAGTAACTGTTGAAAACCAGCACTGCTGGGCGAGAGGACAGCCAGGTCATCAGCATACATAAAGTGATTAACCAGGTTATCACCGATCACACATCCAGTTTTACAGAGGTTCAATTCTTTTGACAGGTCGTCCATATAAATGTTAAACAGGGCAGGTGAAAGAAGCCCACCCTGACGCACACTGTTACTCACACCAAAGGAAGCCGAGATGTTATTGCCCCATTTTACATGCATTTTCTGGTTAGAATACCAGTAAACTAAAATTCGTATAATAATATCTGGAACACCTCTCTGTTTTAATTTGTCAAATAACTTGTAATGATTGACACGATCAAATGCCTTAGAGGCATCAATAAACCCAATTAACACAGATGATTTTTTTTGCACAGAATCTGCTCTCCTCAGAATCACCAACTCTCTTCTCATGGCAGCAGATTCTGGTTTACTTTCCCTCCTAATACTTCTCGATCTCAGTGCGGCTTTTGATACCATCTCCCACAACATCCTCCTCCATAGACTTTCATCCATTGACATCACCCACACACCCCTCGCTTGGTTTCAGTCCTATCTCTCTGGTCGCACCCAGTTCATCCAACTAAAATCATTCAGATCCCATTCCTCTCCTGTGACTTCAGGTGTGCTCTAAGGCTCTGTCCTGGGGCCCCTTCTTTTCATCATCTACCTTCTCCCCCTTGGCGATATCTTCAGTAAATTTAACACCCATTTCCATTGTTTTGCTGATGACACCCAGCTCTTTTTATCCACTGCACCTGACTCTTCACTTCCTCCCTCCTCCCTCACTTCCTGCTTAGCTGAAATTAACTCCTGGTTCACGTGTAACTTCCTGAAATTAAACAGTGATACATCAGAGTTTTTACTCATTGTACTAAATCCACCTTATCTAAAGTTAACAGTTTTTCCCTCTTCATTGACAACTCCTTGGTTTCTCCCTCCTCTCACATCAAGAGTCTGGGTGTCATTCTTGATAGCACTCTCTCTTTTCATTCTCAAATCAATAGTATTACCCGATCTGCATATTTCAAATTAATCCTTAAGCTTCAAATGGTTCAAAATTCAACTGCCCGCATCGTTACCAACCCCCCCCCCATTCTACCACACCACCCCAGTTTTACAGCAACTTCACTGGCTTCCAGTCACATTCAGAATTCAATTTAAAATCCTGTTGTACACTTTTAAGGCTATTCATAGCCTCTCCCCTCCTTACCTGTCTAATCTCCTGCACATTACCACCCATTCACGCTCTCTTCGTTCTTCCTCTTCCATCCATCTCAATGTGCCTCTTGTCCACCTCAGCACCATGGGACACAGAGCCTTTTCTCACTCTGCTCCCCAACTCTGGAACGCTCTTCCCCCAGACATCCGTAACATTGACTGCCTTCTGACCTTCAAATCAAAACTCAAAACTCATCTGTTCAAGTTAGCCTTCTCACTTTAATTTTTCTTTTTTATATAGTTATTTTATATTG
This sequence comes from Garcialebias charrua, assembly GCA_038048925.1. NCBI lineage: Eukaryota > Metazoa > Chordata > Actinopteri > Cyprinodontiformes > Rivulidae > Garcialebias > Garcialebias charrua. Next base: position 2,471 of record JBBPBX010008060.1, read on the forward strand.
TTTTATTGTGTTTTTAATGCTGTGAAGTTTCCTTGGATGTTTTGAAAGGTGCTACCAAATAAAATGCATTATTATTATTATTATTATTATTATTATTATTATTATTATTTTCTGGTGTTTCTACTTACAGATTTGAACGAACTTCTCCTAGGGATTTTAAAGGATTGCCTTCAAACTTGGTTAATATGCCCTTAATACACTGGACAGTAAAAATGATCAAAAGCTTGCATTTTCATTTATACTAAAGGGGCGTGGCCAGGACTCAAATTTGTGTTTCACTCCATAAATTTCAAACAGCTATAACTTTCACAATGAAAGACTGAAATGCACCAAACTTGGCATGACTCATCCCTGTTGGATGCCCGGCGATCCTTTGTTGTCATGTTGTGACTTCATTGAGGTCCTGCCCCCTCAGAACAGGAAGTCACTTTTTTTACTTGGAAGCACCCTTGAACTAATCCGGATAAGGTAAGCGTGAATATTTGATTTGGATCCAATATGTACAGTATTATCTTAACATAATCAATTGATGGTAAATAAAGTTTAAGAACCACATTAATCAGTTATCAAACTGGGAGACTACAAAACTGAAGTCAATGTATTGTTTGCAATCCTATGAAATGTCTGTGCAGCTTTAAGGGATAACATTTGTGTATGGGTGCAAGAGTAATGTAAGAAATCTGATCTGTTAGTGGTTTTATTTTTCAACAAAAATTGCATGTGATCCTTTTTTCTCAAATTACTTGCAACTTATCTTCAGAAAGAATTGAATCACAAGATCTGGATTCCTCAAGTGATGAGCAGGAGTACTTTTATTCAGCCACGGAGGCAACAGAAACTTCAGCCACGGAGGCAACAGAAACTTCAGCCACAAAGGCAACAGAAACACAAGTGAATGAGATGATCTGATTGTTGTTTCATTTACTGCTGGATGTATGTGGGAATGTGCAAAATGTGTTTTTATTGAGCATTGAATGGTCTTATTGAGCAATGTGTGTTTTTAAAAGCAATGTGTTTTTAACTGAGCAATAGGTTTTTATTTTATATGCTTTTAAATTGTTTTGTGTTCATGTGACTGTATTGTTGGTAGAAGTGTTGTTTGGCGTACGATGTCCAAGACAAATTTCCCCTTGGGGACAATAAAGTATATATCTATCTATCTATCTATCTATGACAGATGAGGATACCAATAAGGCACCAGAGACAACATCTTCATCTTCCATTTCCTCTTGTTCTCGTCAAAAACATGGTAAAGAAATAGTTGTTGGTTTGTCTTGGGCTTTTGTACCAACTACTGTTTTCTGTCAAAAACTCATTCTATAGTTCACAAAAAAGTTACATCATGTCATCTGGACGGTTTCCTTTTTGGAAGAAAATTTTTCATCTTTCATCTGAAGGACTTAATCAGTCTGAGGCCTACCAACAGGATATGTCATACCAAGCACATTGTTGATGTGTTTCAAACCAGTCTGCTGTTGAGTTCCCAGGCATAATGGCTTTACACATGCAAAATGGAGGACCATCAGTCTAAAGCAGTTAATCATAGTGCATAACAACACTGAGCTCAACAGCAGACTGGTTTGAAACAAGTCAACAAGGTGCTACTTAATACAATAGACCCTGTTGGCAGGCCTCAGACTGATGGGAGTCCTTTGGATGAAGGATAAAACATTTCCTTTCAAAAAAAGAAACTCTCCGGATGATACAGTTTAACTTTTTTGTATGTACCCTGATGCATGCTCATTTCTTAAATACCTTTTTTGTATGTAATTTATTTACCTGAATGATTGAGCCTACTTTCTTTTTTCTTTATATAGTTATTTTTCAAACAATAATGCACCTTTTGAATAGGATTCTTTGGTGTTTTTAACATTGCTTTGTTGTTTGCTCTTTCATATACACATATGTGCAGCTTTGATCATAACTATAATTTGACACTGGTTAGAAATGTATTACTGACGTCAGAGGATGAGATGTCCACTTGGGCTGTGCATAAAATCAATTTAAGTTTTGAAGTTGATTTTTGCTCCAACAATCACAAAAAGTGAAAAGGAGAGAAGACTTTCTTTTACTATATAGATATATAGTATATCTATATATTTGTGTATATATGTGTATATATGTATGTGTATATATGTGTATGTGTGAAAAGCTTATTTAAAAAGTCTTCAGTGAATCCAAAATGCTGCTACCAGTGTCTTAACTGGAGTTAGTAGGAGAGATCATATCTCTCCAGTTTTAGCGTCTCTACAATGGCTCCCTGTTGAATCCAGAATTGAATTCAAAAATTTACTTCTAATCTATAAAGTCTTTGAAACACTGATTGAGAACTAACCAGAGGTGCACTCATATGTAGATTTCTTGTCTATTTTGTTATGGCATCATATCCTTATTTTAATTTCATGTTGTGTGTTACGCAGGTGATGCTTGTATTATTCTCTGCTCTTTGTTTTGTGGGATGTTTCTTGTTCTTGCCTTAGGACAATGGATTAAAATTAGCTTTTGTGCTAACTCTGGCATATTTACATTGATGCTAACTGCTGACATGTTGTATTGTCTTAATTTAAATAAATAAATAAATAAATAAATAAATAAAATGAAATTTAAATTAAAGCCCTCAACAACCTAGCTCCATCTTAAATTGGAGATCTTATTGTTCCAGATTTTCCTAATAGAGCACTTCTCTCTCACACTGAAGGCTTACTCGTGGTTCCTACCTAGAGTTTCCAAACGCAGAATGGGAGGAATATCTTTCAGTTATCAGGCTCCTTTCTTGTGGAACCAACTTCCAGTTTCTGTCTGTGAGGCTGATAACATTGTCCAGTTTTAAGACTAGACTTTCATTTTTGATAAATCCTAGAGTTAGGGTTGGCTTATAATATGCTGCCGCCATAGGCTTAGACTACTGGAGGACAGAATTACCTGATTTCTTAAAATGATTTCTTAAAATTGAATAGTTATCATTTGATACTATTTATATCATGTGATTCTTGATCTGCCATTGTGTATCTGTTCCTCCTCCTTGTTATTACTAAACCCAACTGGTTAAAGTAGATACTACTTGTCCTGAGCCTGGTTCTGCTAAAGGTTTCTTCCTCATGAGGGAGTTTTTCCTTACCACTGTCACCCTCAGATAATGGAAAAACAAATAGTATAAATATGCAAACATATTACATTTTGCAAGCATGATGTCACCCCTCTGCCTCATATGAGCTGCAACTGAATTCTTAAGAGAAAAATTACAATAAAACTGATACCAGACAGAAGCATCAATGATGACAATCATCTTCATCAACAATTCTTTCTTTCTACCTATTGACTGCAGTTCCAGTAATTTCTTTAAAAATTGTTTCCAAACCCATTCTAAATCTAATGTAGGGTGAGGGTTTGCTTAACATGAATCAAATATTTTTATACAAAGCTTTTGCAGTGTTCTGAAGTAGTGTATGCCATCTGTGTTTTAGATAAACTGAATCAGTTCCTCCAAATCCGAGGCCATGGTCTTGAGCCGGAAAAGGGTAACATGCCTTCTCCGGGTCGGAGGGGAGGTCCTGCCCCAAGTGGAGGAGTTTAAGTATCTCGGGGTCTTGTTCACGAATGAGGGAAAACTGGAGCGTGAGATCGATAGGCGGATAGGTGCAGCGTCCGCAGTGAAGCGGGTGCTGTACCGGTCTGTCGTGGTGAAGAGAGAGCTGAGTCAAAAGGCAAAGCTCTCAATTTACCGATCGATCTACGTTCCCACCCTCATCTATGGTCATGAGCTCTGGGTTATGACTGAAAGAACGAGATCTCGGATACAAGTGGCTGAAATGAGTTTTCTCCGCAGGGTGTCTAGACTCTCCCTTAGAGATAGGGTGAGAAGCTCAGTCATCCGGTAGGGACTCGGAGTAGAGCCGTTGCTTCTCCACATCGAGAGGAGCTAGTTGAGGTGGCTCGGGCATCTGGTTAGGATGCCTCCTGGACGCCTCCCTGGTGAGGTGTTTCGGGCATGTCCCACCGGGAGGAGACCCAGAGGAAGACCCAGGACACGCTGGAGGGACTATAGGCATTTTCGCATTGGCCAGCCCTCAATGGCCCGGGGCTCCCCTGGGTGGCTCTGGGCCACCCGCGTTCATTACGCATTTGCCGCAGAGCCGCCTTGAAGTGGGTGGGCAGTTCTCTGGAAGTGGGTGGGGTGCTCTCTTCACGTGGGTGGAGTGTTCGTGTTTTAAGAGAGGAGACTCGGCAAAAAAAAAATTGTTAGCTGGATATATATATATTAGTGTTTCTGCGTTTAATTTTTGTTAATAACTGATCACAAATCAGCTTATGTTACAACGTAAATAACACGAAGCGCACACCCATTTCCGCCTTTCAGCGCGACTTGAATGTCATTAAAATATAACTAATATTGTCTAACTGTTGCGCGCAGCCAGGGTTTTAAAATATAACGAATAATCTCTAACTTTTACGTGCAGCTAAAATGTCAAGAGGAGTGATTCCTATATGGGGAAGTTGGACACCTGAAAATCCAGTCTGGAGTATAGCTCAAAGCGTAGAGCACTGCTCTTTTGACCGGGAGAAGTGGGTTCGCTTCCCGCCTGGGACAAAGTTTTTTATTTTTTTATTTTTTTATTGGAGTAAATAAAAAGGAGTTTGTTAACCAAACAAACTCCTTTTTATTTAAAAGAAAATGTGAATAAAGAAAAAAAAAGTAAAATGACTTTGTCCCAGGCGGGAAGCGAACCCACTTCTCCCGGTCAAAAGAGCAGTGCTCTACGCTTTGAGCTATACTCCGGACTGGATTTTCAGGTGTCCAACTTCCCCATATAGGAATCACTCCTCCTGACATTTTAGCTGCACGTAAAAGTTAGAGATTATTCGTTATATTTTAAAACCCTGGCTGCGCGCAACAGTTAGACAATATTAGTTATTGTTTAATGACATTCAGGTCGCGCTGAAAGGCGGAAATGGGTGTGCGCTTCGTGTTATTTACGTTGTAACATAAGCTGATTTGTGATCAGTTATTAACAAAAATTTAACTCAGAAACACTAATTCAGCTAACAATTGTTTTAGGGGTTTCTCGTTTCTGTAGTTAAATTTGAATGAAATTCAACCCTCGCGCTGAGGTTGTTTGAATGAGTCCCGCCCCTGCTGCAAACAACGAATCAAATGTGAGCAGTACATGACGTGAACTGGCTCTGTCGGGCTCGGCCCGATAAGAACCACGGTGAAGATGGTTCCAGAACAAGGGTGGATCCCGGGCGGAAAAGGTAAATGCGAAGACGCCGAACCCGGGTTAGAAGCTGGGAGAGCCGGGGAGGGCCGGCCAATGCGTAAACGGCTTATGTTTCTTGGCTGGCCTGGGAACGCCTTGGGCTTCCCCCAGAGGAGCTGCTCCAAGTGGCTGGGGAGAGAGAAGTCTAGGCCTCCCTACTTAGGCTGCTACCCCCGTGACCCGACACCGGATAAGCGGAAGAAAATGGATGGATGGATGGATGAATTTTTTTAATATTATGGTCTTTACATTTGTTCATCACAGGCAACCGGGGGAATGCTAAATGTAAGTGTGAAGACACAGAGGTTTGTGCAGTTGAAAGACACATGATGAATTTCATCCACACATGCAAGGTACCTCAGAAAATACACTGCCTTCAGTGCATCAAGGCAGAACCAAATGCACTCAAGGACAGAAACTGGACTGGGGTAAAAAATTACGTCCGAAACCGGATCATTGCCTTGAAGAGAATGGCTTGTGCCAAAGATTAATTAGTCATATGCTGGTGAAGATTCTCAGTCGTCCAGGACATGATAAAATCAAAAAAGGCGTTCAATACAGAACAACTGGACTTTATTTGTAACAAACAAGACGTTTCGCTTCTCATCCGAAAAGCTTTATCAATTGAGTTTAGCAGACAGTCAGGGGAAGCAGTTATAACAGGACAAGCCATTGACACGCACCAACATATTTAAATTGGAAACTAACACCCCCACATACTTGGGATAACACGTACCTGTGACCCATTCAAAGTTCAGTGTATGAAAACAGAGCTTACAGAACACACACACACACATCCTACTGTATGTGAAATGACAAGTCACACTTCACCCATTGATAGCAGGGACCTGTCAAAGTCTTTGTTGGTCTAATTCACAAACAAAGCTCCTCTGTTCTCATCAGGTGTGAGACGTCTGGGAACCAGACCCAGGGCCGCGCCATAAGTTTTTGAAAGTTGAAATCTTAGACCTCCTCCTCTGTTTAACGATGGTTTCTCTCTTTTTACATAAATCGCCTCCTTCACACCTCTCTCAAACCACCTGTGTTCTCGGTCCAGAATATGTACATTTTGGTCCTCAAAAGAGTGTCCCTAGTCTGTGAGGTGGAGGTGAACAGCTGAGTTTTGTCCAGAGGAGGAGGCTCTCCTATGTTGAGACATTCTTCTGTGGATGGGCTGTTTCGTTTCTCCAATGTATAAGTCTGGACAGTCCTCGCTGCACTGGACTGCATAAACAGAGTGGTGTAGTTTAAGAATGAGCTCGTCTTGATGACCCCTTCCTCTGCCCCACAATTAACCCGCAAACTTGGAGCTGTAGGCCCATTGACTTACATTGCCCATTGACTTACATTGCGTTTAGGTCTGTGTTCATGGGGCTGCCACGGGCCACAGGAATAGACCAGAGCCACATAACTATAGAATCTGGTAGAAAGGCTTGTGCTTAAGAGATCCTGTGAATTTGGTGGTGCTAGGTCAAAGTTAAGGTACCTTAATTAACTTTTGAACAAACGGAGGCCTGTGGACAATTCCCACCCTTTTTTTACACCTTCTGCAGCCTGTATCTCCCTGAAGGAAGCAAGGAACTGCACCAAATTTGCTGGAGATGTAGATCAGGATAGGCCGCATCTACCCTGAAAATTTGGCCTTCCTACGTGCACCGTAAGACCCCCAAACAACCCCGCAAATGCCGGTCAGGTGTATTTTTTGTGAAAAATAGGGTTAAAGAAGAAAATTCATAACTCAGGACCCCGAAGTCCTGGATAATCCAGATTTGAATCACATGTATATGGAGTAAGCCCTAAAAGAGTGTGAAAGTTTTGTGCACGTACGTGCACGGGAAGGGGTCCAAATTTACAAAATATGTTCAGAAAAGGCAGTTTTTGGGGGCCAAAAGTGTTTAAGTTCCTAACTCGGGGCCGAAAGCGGTTAGGGACCCCAGATTTGAGGTGTCAACATTGGGGGGAGGGTGGAACACATCCATCTTGTCTTTTTTTTCATAACTGTTTTTTCATGTTTCCAGCCTGTGGTCACAAATGGGGTAAGGTTCGAATTCCAACAGAGTGTTTTGCAATGTTCTGATGACTATCCCAATTCATTTTTTTTAGAAAAGTGCTAGGAGGTTGATTTTTGAGTATGTTGATCTCGGGCTCAAGACGAACGCGGGGGACTTGGTCCCGTGCGCCTCGGGCCCTTGGGTCCCCCGTAGCGGCCCCCCAAAAGCTAGAAAAACCCTAAAAATCTAGGGTTGACATTTTTTGAACCGTCGGTCCGATTTCCACTAAGCATACATGGATCTTCACGTCTCGGGGCCCTCTTTAACATATGTCAGAGCCAGGGGCCTGGGACCCCTACGGGGCCATCTTTTTTCAGGGGCCACGTTGAGCAACGGGACCAAGACGGTTGGGTTCGGGGTGTAAAACTATGTGTGCTTATCTATTTTGATGGTAATATTTGTGTTTCGGGGGTCCCTGGAACATAGCAGTCCGGTGCCGGACTGTTTTGTATGCGACACAAATGTAATAAATCCCCCTTTTTCATCCCTGATCTGGCTTTTTCTTTAGTTTTTTTGCCAAAAGTCAGTGATTGATTTCTCTTCCGTCGACTCCATGACTGAAATGATGAGAAATGAACAAATTTGTCACGAGCGAATTAAACTCGGGTCCATCGTGGCTGCGGGAGGTTCTGCAGATTTTCTGGTGTGCTGGTCTGATGTGTGGGCTGCACGACCAGCGCTCCATTTTTTTAGGACTTTTAAATAACATATAAACACAGAACACCGCTGTGGCTGCAGCTGCCAGCTCGCGCCTCCCTCGATCTGTCAATCAAATCAGTAGGCATGTCTACAAATGACAATCAGCAACCTCAATTTTTCCCGTAGGTAAACGCTCTGCGCTGCAGCTGCTCAAATGATGTCAAGAATTTGGTGCGAAAATGCGAGAATGAACGTGAGAACGTATGCTGAGGTATGGGGATGAACTGGCTACGTACAGTACATGCCTACGGACACGCGTACAGATGTACGCAGAGCTATGTGTGAACCTTTAGTTTATCTGTTTTCAGTTTGTGTGCTGAGCACAAACTATTTGCCTACAATGATGAGGCAGCAAACTTATCGATCTGACTGAGTAAACTTTAGGACTAACTAAATGTACTTATCTTCTGGCAGAATAATATATTCAGCAACCAGTAGTAAATGCATGGTCTATCTATGCTCTACACATAAACATTTGCATAGTAACATGGACACCAGCTGAGAATAAAATGACAAACTTTATTAACAAAATGGTGTCATCCAAAAATCCATCCATCCATCCATTTTCTTCCGCTTATCCGGGGTCGGGTCGCGGGGGTAGCAGCCTAAGTAGGGAGGCCCAGACTTCCCTCTCCCCAACCACTTGGAGTAGCTCCTCTGGGGGAATCCCAAGGCGTTCCTAGGCCAGCCGAGAAACATAGTCCCTCCAGCGTGTCCTGGGTCTTCCTCTGGGTCTCCTCCCGGTGGGACATGCCCGGAACACTTCACCAGGGAGGCGTCCAGGAGGCATCCTAACCAGATGCCCGAGCCACCTCAACTGGCTCCTCTTGATGTGGAGAAGCAGCGGCTCTACTCAGAGTCCCTCCCAGATGACTGAGCTTCTTACCCTATCTCTAAGGGAGAGTCCAAACGCCCTGCGGAGAAAACTCATTTCAGCCGCTTGTATCCGAGATCTCGTTCTTTCGGTCATAACCCAGAGCTCATGACCATAGATGAGGGTGGGAACGTAGATCGATCGGTAAATTGAGAGCTTCGCCTTTTGACTCAGCTCTCTCTTCACCACGACAGACCGGTACATCACCCGCTTCACTGCGGACGTTGCACCTATCCGCCTATCGATCTCACGCTCCAGTTTTCCCTCATTCGTGAACAAGACCCCGAGATACTTAAACTCCTCCACTTGGGGCAAGGCCTCCTCCCTGACCCGGAGAAGGCATGCTACCCTTTTCCGGCTCAAGACCATGGCCTCGGATTTGGAGGAACTGATCCTCAACCCGGCCGCATCACATTCAGCTGCAAACCGCTCCAGCGAAAGCTGTAGATCACGATCTGATGAAGCCAATAGGATCATCATCTGCAAAACATGTGTGGAACATCATCTGCAAAAAACAGAGAAGCGATTCTAAGGCCACCAAAACGGATCCTCTCAACACCTTGGCTACGCCTAGAAATTCTGTCCATAAAAGTTATGAACATAATCGGTGACAAAGGGCAACCTTGGCGGAGTCCAACTCTCACCGGAAATGAGCCTGACTTACTGCTAGCGATGCGGACCATGCTCTGACACCGGTCGTACAGGGACCTAACAGCCCATATCAAAGGGCCTGGTACCCCATACTCCCGGAGTACCCCCCACAGAACCCCCCGAGGGACGCGGTCGAATGCCTTCTCCAAGTCCACAAAGCACATTTAAACTGGTTGGGCAAACTCCCACGCACCCTCCAGGACCCTGCTGAGGGTGTAGAGCTGGTCTAGTGTTCCACGACCAGGACGAAAACCACACTGCTCCTCCTGAATCCGAGGTTCGACTATCCGACTGACCCTCCAAAAATATAAAGGGTTAATATTAGGTAAGTAGCATTCTTTGACACCAGTGTGTTGTTTTTGAGAAAGTTGTTTTTGTAGCATGTATACATAACATATATGGGTATTTGAGTTGGTTAATGAGATAGTTAAATCAGAAGAGTCTGGGTTTGACTGCTAGAGGGAAGTGGTACCTTGTAAAAACACACAGACAACCTTATAGTGCCAAGAAAGTGAATTATATTATACAATATTTACAAAATCTATACATACAAACAAGTACTTGAAACCATGAATTCTCCACAATTGTTTTTCTTTTCTTATAGCCATGGGAAAAAATGTTCACAGTTCAACTCCTTGATGGGAGTAAGATGGATTGTTGGAAAGGATCCAATTCAGTTCAGTCCAGAGGAAAATGTGGATGTGGTTGTAGGCTTAAACATCTCCTACCAGACTGGAAGGAGTTGAGGGAATTCAACAGTTCTCCTGGTTCATTATAGGGTAGCTCGCCAGTCTGGTCAGCTCGACAACAGACACGATCCGGAATCAGGATCATCAGAATCAGGAACCTTCGGAATCAGGAGCCTTCAGAATCAGGAACCTGGCCTGTATAAAGCAGACCTCTTAATAAATAACCCTGGGTTTTTATCAACATCAAAATCATTTCATAAATATAATCAATACTTGTACATGCTTTTCCATCTTTACTATAGTAATTAAGTTTAGATTATAAATATAATTAAACTCAGTTGAGTACTTTTCAAAAATCAAATAACATTAGATTCTCAATATTTCACATTAGTACAAAATAGCATTCCACCATTTAATGTACCTTCAGTTAATTACTTCAAGATGATGTCAAAGAATATTCAAAAAAGTTTGTTAGCATTAGCACTGAACTAACACAGAGCCCAAACAATTACATGGAGACCAGCACTAACTCTGCCAGCTCCAGACAACAAACAAAACACTCACCAGTTCCCACGGTTAAAACACATAATCAGCAGAAGGTTTCTGTCCCACAAATACACATGTAAGAGTTGAGAGGCATGTCATCACATGTGGCAAACAGCATTAGAGAGAGGTTTACAAACAACTTGAAGCCTCTCCTGCAGCAGCAACTGTAAAGCCTCTCCCACCTTGCCTGATGAGCACCAGCTGATTTGATGAGATACTGATGGTTGCATACTGCTACCAGTCAGGTGACAAAGAAACCATGCTAGAACAAACACATTGAATGATGTTTGTTCCTGCTGGTTTTCTTTTTACTCAAGAGAATCAAAGAAAAGAGGACTTTTTTCCAAAAATAAATGTTTGAAATTAATGAAATAATTAACAATAAAAAAATCTTTAAGAAATTACTTCTTGAGATAATAATAATAAAATGTAAAGGGGGAAAATACTATTGTAATATAACAAAATTATTCTGATAGGAATGGAGATCTTGGAATGGAGAAATTTACTCTGGTTACATCTTATAGAATAAAAACTTGTTTGTTAACCATTAGTATAGCCTGGACAAAGACATATATGTTCTTCATACTTGGTGCTCTATGACAGATGTAACAGTTGATAAGGTGCTAACTATTCATAACAATTTTATTGAAAATTACCTCAACAGTTATCTTTTTAATTTGTTAGTGAAGACACTTGTATCATTGCAGAATCCCATACGCTTAAGGACTGACATTAGACTGAGGTTTAAAAAAATGCATCAAACATTGAATGTGTAGATTGAATTGTGTACCAAATAATGATTTAAGTTTTTGTTTTGATGTAATACTTGAAATTAATATGTTGAACACAAAACACACTAGCCCATTGAAGGTGTATTTTTGTTGCCCAAAGCCTGTCCTGATGATTCATGCTCTTTTCCAATGTTTATTTGAATTGCAGAGTGTTTCAATAGAGTTCTGAAATTGTTAGTAAAAAAGTTAATCATTTTTTGTTGGAATTATTTTTCTTCTGTGTGTATTTCTTGGGCTGACATTGTCTCAAATTTCACATGATTTAATACTAAACAAATCTGAAATAAGACTATAAATTTGTTAAATCTTTTGGGAAAATATTTTTGACATGTTTAACCAATCATCTTTAGCCAGAAGCTGGTCCATAAAATCCAATAGGCTGGTCTCTAGTTAAAAAAAAACTACTAAAAGTTAGGAAGAATTTATATCAGAGGAAAATACATTTATTTATGATTTTCATTTATTGAAGAAAAATCTATTTCAAGAGGGTGATATAGAGAAATTGAAGTTGAGGTGGCTCGGGCATCTGGTTAGGATGCCTCCTGGACGCCTCCCTGGTGAGGTGTTCCGGGCATGTCCCACCGGGAGGAGACCCAGAGGAAGACCCAGGACACGCTGGAGGGACTATGTTTCTCGGCTGGCCTGGGAACGCATTGGGATTCCCCCAGAGGAGCTGCTCCAAGTGGCTGGGGAGAGGGAAGTCTGGGCCTCCCTACTTAGGCTGCTACCCCCGCGACCCGACCCCGGATAAGCGGACGAAAATGGATGGATGGGATGGATGGGATATAGAGAAATATTTTGGGGGGATTTTTTTGGGAGGGGGAAACATCTTGTTAACATATATTCAATAAAAAATATTATGCAAGTGCTGTACTTAAGCAGAAGTAAAATGGAAAACATCAATGTCAGAGGTCCAACTGTGAACTAAAACAGAGTTTATCACACATCAACAGAAGTGGCTCAGAATTGGTTTAAACAATGGTCTTTAAGTTTGTGCAGATTATCTAACTTCAGGCTGGATAACAGACCACTGAACCAAATTAAGGTAAAAAAAACTACTTTTGGCACAAAGCTAAACAATAGAGCTAGAAAAGATAAAAGGAAATTCTAATATTGATGATCTAGAGTACTTTCTGTATGTCTTCACATTTGCATTGCTGCTCATACAGTATATTGTGCAGCATTTATTTTTGGGTTGTTTTGAACAAGGTTTCCCCAATTCAAAAGTCAAGAACAACCAGCCAGATCAATATAAACTAATACAAGGTTGCATATTTGCAGTACACTGTTTTGTTCATATTACATATGTTTTGAAATGGATGTATATGAAACAATGACTAGTCCCCAAAGGGATTTAAGGTACCCAAAGGTGACTTTACTCAGTTTGTGTATCTGTGTAAACCTATGTAAAACTTTCTTAGAAATAGACCTTTACTAAGCTGCTTTTCTACATATATGAATGTTCTTGTAAAGTGTCCTGAGACAACTTTGTTGTGATTTGGACTTTTTAAATAAACAGAATTGAATTGAAGTCTCCAAAGGGATATAAGGTATCCATAGGTGTCTTTAATCAGTTTATGTATCTGTGTAAATCTAAAGTCCCCAAAGGGATATAAGGTACCCAAAGGTGACTTTAATCAGTTTGTGTATCTGTGTAAATCTAAAGCCCCCAAAGGGATACAAGGTTCCCAAAGGTGACGTTAAGCAGTTTGTGTATTTGTGTAAATCTAAAGTCCCCAAATGGATATAAGGTACCCAAAGGTGACTTGAATCAGTTTGTGTATCTATGTAAATCTGAAGTCCCCAAATGGATATAAGGTCCCCAAAGGTGACTTTAATCAGTTTGTGTATCTGTGTAAAACTCAAGTCCCCAAAGTGGATGAAAAAATTATCCGGTCCCCAATGTGAGGGTAAAAAACAATTTTATCAAAAAATGATTTAAACAAAATTTTCAGGTGACCTTTGTTTTCAGTAAATTTAGAGTAAAAAAAATCACTTAGCAGTTTGTCCCTAAACCATTCAGAAAGGGGTGTCCCCTAAAGTAGGGAGTTAAAACATGCGTCCCCAATGTGGACATAGGAGTTATGTGTGTGTGTGTGTGTGTGTGTGTGTGTGTGTGTGTGTGTGTGTAAGGTAGATTGAATCAGTTCAATCTTCGTACTTCCTCTCATGCTAGAGGATCTGCCAAATATATATCTCATATCTGTAATATTCAGTGAATCACAAGGTTTGCACCAGAGAAAAATGATTTAGCTGTGCTAACATCTAAATAAACAATCAAAATATATGATTTTTTTCAAACTGTCACCTTTAACAAACAGATAATTTAAACAGAAACCCAGGAGCTAACAATTGTTTTTATCTCCTGGAAGGAAAACGTGAAAAAGCTGCTCAGGACATAAGAAGAAAATAAGAAATATTATTTTTGACTAATAAAACTGTAAATAATTTAATAAAGGAATTACACTAATTACTTTAGAACCTTTAATCACTCACATTAATTTAGAAAACTAAAGATATAGTTAACACAGACTTGTCATCCATCCATTATCTTTTCCTGCTACTTCCTTTGCGGGTCACTGGTGTCCATATCCACATATCACAGTGTGAGAGGCAGGGGGCACCCTGGACAGGTCTGCAGTCCATCACAGGGACCAAACCTACCAACATTAGAAAATAAGAGATTAGAAAATCATTATCTGGTCTGCTGGATCTGGAATCGCTGAACTCCTGTAGCCTCCAGGGACCAGATCTCAGTCTAAATGATCATCTTTGAAAATATGTGGTGGAACGGGAGATTTACATCCTGGATTGGCAGCTGATGAATCTGCAGCAGCTGTATGAAGCTAACATGTCAAAATGGACCAGAATGTCTGAGGAACATTTCCAACACCTTGTTGAATCTATGCCACAGAGAATGAAGGCAGCTCTGACAGCAAGGGGGTCCAGTCCAGCACTAGCAACATGGACATGATACAGTAACTGGTAAGTTTAGAGTCAGTGTTAAAAAATAATTTAAGTCTATAATTGCTTTAAAATAATTGTGGGAGTGGTGGCGCAGAGGTTAAGAAGGTGAGCTTGTGATCGGAAGGTCGCCGGTTCAAGCCCCGGTACCGACAACATCAAAGATGTGGGTGGGATAAGTGAAGCGGTCACACCTGTCTCCACCCTCATCTGCCCCACTCTGGGCCCTTGAGCAAGGCCCTTAACCCACACCATCTGCTCCCCCGGGAACCCTAGATATCAGCTCTCTGCTCCACACAGAGGGCTGTGGTTGCTCGGTGGTCTGTGGTTGTGTCAGGAAGGGCATCCGGCGTAAAAAACAACTGCCAAATCTTCGTGCGACTAGATCGCTGTGGTGACCCCTAACGCAGGGAAAAAGCCGAAAGAAGAAAAAAAAAATATATATATATATATATATATATATATATATATATATATATATATATATATGTATATATATATATATATATATATGTATATATATATATATATATAAATGGTATACACATGTATTAGTTTAAAATAAAAATGTAAAAACTGTTGATAAAAAAGAAGATGATTTTGTTTTTATTCTGACAAGTAAGTTGTGTTGTTTACTTTAAATAAAATAGGGGGGGGGGGGTCAGTGGCTCAGTTAGTAGAGCTGTCCTCTCATCGAGACTGTTATTGGTTCAAATCCCAACCCGGGACCTTTCTGGGTGGAGCTTACATGTTCTCTCTGTGCTGTACGGGTTTTCTCCAGTTACTCCAATTTCCTCTCACAGACCAAAAACATGCATGTTAGGCTGATTGGTAACTCTAAAATTATCTCCAGGTGTGTGTGAGAGAGTGAATGGTTGTTTGTCTCTATGTGTCTCTGTGATGGACTGGAGACCTGTCCAGGGTGTCCCCCGCCTCTCACACAGTGACTACTGGATATGGACACCAGTGACCCCGTGGCCTGAAAAAGGAAGAAGCTGGTAAAGATGATGGATGGATGGATGGATGGATGTGATGGATGGATGGATGGATGATATAGTGGGTGTTCTCAGCTTAATAAATGAAAAATTGAGATTTTAATTAAAGTCAAGTCAAAAAGTCAAAGTCAACTTTATTGTCAAAACTGCAATATGTACAGGACATACACATACCCGTACAGTATTGATAAAAAGTAATTTGCTTCACCCATTTTATTGCTACTATAAATTAGTCATAGTCAATATAAATTGGCCTTTTTGACAGAAAAATAAAAACAAAACATCAAACAAAACAAACTTGGTCATCTAAAACTAAGTGACAGTACAAGCAGGATAGAGAGAGAGGAGCACCAAGACACTGTGACTAATCTGAAGGAGCTTCAAACGTCAGCAGGTGAGATGGGAGAGACTGGGCACACAGAACAATTCTTTTAAACACATTGGGCCTCATGCACAACCCGTTCGTACGCACAGATATGTGCTTATCCTGTGCGTACGAGCGATTAAGGATCATTTGTGGCATCCAACAATGTTTTCGTATCCTAAGATTTTTTTCAGATACGAACAAAATGTACGTGTGGTCTGGACCTGTCGTATATTTTACGAGCAGTCGGTCCGCCGTTATCCAGATGGATTTCCATCACTAATCACTTATATTTCGTTATTTAGAAAATATTCTGAGTTTAAAAAGAATTAAATGCAACGACACAAATTTGTTAAATTAAAAGAAAGCGGCTTCAAACCCCCCCCCCGCGCGCCCCACTCGACCACCGTGCGCCCCCGCGCGTGGTGTGGCACACGCCCCCCCACCCCGTGCCAACAGTGGGCACGGGGTCCCCCCGCGCCAGTGTCGGCATGCCCCCCCCCACGCCGCGCGACTGTCGAGCAGACACACACACACGCACACACACACACAGCACCGCAGAGAAAAAGCGAAACCAGCTTATTCATTCGTTTCATGTCATTTTTTATTTAAGCTGCCTGTTGACTGCGGGCGCACTGTCATCTGTGTTCTGAGTGTGGATCATCGCGCGTCTTGCAGTAAAAGTCTGCTCCATCTCGCAGACTGTCCACCTGTCGTGCTGTGGCGAGACGTTTGTTTGAAGCCATTTACAGATCAAACCATTTATTCTTGATTTCTGATACTGTACGACCCACGGGAGACACAACATATGCACTACAATATTAATATGAGGTTAACTGTAGTTTCGAGACATTTTAAAATGCCTCTGTTCAAAAACACATCCGACACTTGCGGGGGGTGGGGGGGTAGCGGTGCGCTACAGCTCTTCTGAATAAGTGAAACTATAATGTAACACAGTACACTGAAATTAGAGATATTTGACCATCCGACACTTGCGGGGGGGGGCAGCGGTGCGCCACAGCTCTTCTGAATAAGTGAAACTACACAGTTGTTTACAAACTTTACACTAACATTAAAGATATTTGACCATCCGACACCTGCAGGGGGGGGGGTAGCCACAGCGCGACTGAGAGCAGATCTCCGAACGCGTGGAGTTCCTCATTTTACTTCATGTGTTTGAATGAATGGACACTTCCTGCTGTCAGAAGGCAGGAAGCGTGGCCTTATATGGTGTTTTGAGGGGTGGAAATTATGTAAATGACCTCCCGCGTGCACGAGCAGGTGAATAGAACAGGTGGGATTCATCATTATTTACACAGCTCATATACACACGTTTCCTGTGGATAGAAGTCTTTGTTGGATCTGACGTGGCATGTTCGTACGAACACTCCGTACGAACAAAAGTAGGAGAAATTTAGGGTAAGAATACGAACATTTTCGTGCATGAGGGCCATTGTCCTCCAAGATTTTTCTATATTTTGCTGCATCACCTCTCCTCTATCTTTACAAGGCCTCCATGGCCGGCCACTGAAAAGCACTTGACCATGAAGTTTTTTACATGCCGCTCCGCAAAATAGGTGAGATTTAACGAGATTTCTTCAACAATGGTTTTCTCTTTTCCACTTTC
The DNA here is from genome assembly GCA_038048925.1 of Garcialebias charrua. Taxonomy (NCBI): domain Eukaryota; kingdom Metazoa; phylum Chordata; class Actinopteri; order Cyprinodontiformes; family Rivulidae; genus Garcialebias; species Garcialebias charrua. Next base: position 19,980 of record JBBPBX010008060.1, read on the forward strand.
CAATACAGCTTTGACAGGTGAAGAACCTGGGCAACAGTTGTTGTATCCACAATCTCTCCCAACTCTGTAAAACAGTTGAGACTCTTTCAAAAAGTAACATATTTTTGTCCTTAGGTGATGCAAATACAGTACCTACCTATGATGTTCAAGGCATTCAAATTTTAGCTCAGGACTTTGTAGTAGAAAAGGTACATACAACAGACAATTCTGAGGTACTTATCACTGATGGAAAACAAACCATCAAATAAACATCAAATTTAAATGACCAAAATATAAATTAAAATAACTAAGAAAAGTGTTTCTCCTAAAGCATTTCACTGAACTAACATCTTTTTCCTCAAGCGCAGTGCTCATGAGACCAAGGCATTGGCATGTCACAGAGGCCATGTAACATCTGACAGTGCTGTACCTATTTTATTTGAAAAATTCAGTTATTTTATTTCAGCCATGCCTTTTTAGTTCAGTGAGAAATTTCCTATCATTCTGTAAGAATTTTGCACAGAATCAATTTAAAAGATAACTTACTGGCCCAGCATGACATCAACGACTTTCATGTAAATTTTTTCTAGTCTAAGACAGTTGAGGTTTATTATAAATGGGTCCACACTGACTACATAAATTCTCTCCCCTGCAACAGATGCTTTTTTCATTCAACCTTTATTTAGGCAGGTTAATCCCCATTGAGCCTCGAGGACTCATTTACAAGACAGACCTGGTTTCAACAAAGAATGATGACAACAGCAACAATAGACTTTCCTTTGACAATCAACAATAGACAATCATAAGAGAGGCATATAGTTTTTTTAAACAAGTTAAAAGTATGTCAAAATAGCAAAACACATAGATTATAAGGCAAATGTAGAAAACTAAAAACGGGAACATGTCTGCATTGGTTTTTGCCAGGAGTCCAACAGATTCTTAAAGCCATTTAGAGAAGTCAAGGTCGAGAGCTTCAGATCTTTTTGTAAGATATTCCATGAAGCAGGAGCAGAGTAGGAGAAGACCCTTTTGCCAAGTTCAGTCCTCACTGATGAAACACTGCAGGTAATCATGTCCTGAGAGCGCACGCTGTAGCTGCACTCACACAGAGACATGTAGGAGGAGATGTATGAGGGCAGCAGACCAAGAAGTGATTTAAAGATGAAAATGTACCAGTGGAAGAGTCTGTGTGAAGTTAATGATGTCCAGTTAACCAGTGAATACAGGGTGCAGTGGTGGGTACGATAATCACAGCCAGTTATGAATCTTAGTGCACCATGATAGACAACATCCAACATCCGCAGGGTGCTTGTAGGAGCATTCATGTAGAGAATGTCACCGTAATCAATGGAGGGAAGGAAAGTCACAGATACAAGGCGTTTCCTAACATTCAGTGTTAGACATGATCTGTTTCTGAAAAAGAAACCCAGTTTAACTTTCAGTTTCTTCACTAGGTTTTCCACGTGGAGTTTAAAAGAGAGATGCGAATTGACCAGGATACCCAAATATTTATAGGAATCAACAAACTCAATAGGGACACCATTTGAGGATAAAAGCAGAGGAAGCATTGCTACATCACTTACCTCAAAAAAGAATCCCTTTGGTTTTATCAGTATTTAGGACAAGTTTGAGACGGAACTAATCTGACTGGATGATGTCAAAAGCAGATTGCAAAAGCTGGAAAGTCTTAGCAACTGTTTTAGCTCGACAGTAAACAACTGTGTCATCAGCATAGAAATGTAAGGATGCATCAGGGATGCTCTGACCTACATCACCTACCATATTTTTTCAGCATATAAGTCAAAGTTTTTTGCCTAATTTCCATTTCCTGCATACGGCGAAGTGACATATTTATGGATTTTTTCCATATTTTTAGACCAATTTTTGTCTGAGATGTAACCGTTTTCATTCATTCTGACTGAAAAAATGAAATAGTACCACGCTAATGGGCCCTCTAGGCTTTTAACGACTACCGCTGTACCTGTACGGTGTATGGATTTTTAGAGCAAAAAAAAGTCCGGCTGGTGATGGACAGCATGCACGTGCACATCACACTGCAATTTAAAGATAAAATTAGCGTTTAACTCCATTCCTGCCATCATCCTGGGAGGCTTGACAAAAGTGCTGCAGCCTCTGGACATTTCTGTGAACCGGAGCTTCAAAGCAGCTCTGTGCCGCCTTTGGGAGGAGTGGATGGTGGACGGAGAACACAGCTTCACAGCTACAGGACAGATGCACCACGCGACATTCCAGCAGGTCCTCGGCTGGATCAATAAAGCGTGGACCTCAGTCACTAAAGAATCCATCCAGTCGGGGTTCAGAAAGGCCGAGATGTTAGATGGAGTTGCGGCTGAGGACAGCAGGAGAGCTTCAACAGCCCTGGAGAGGAAGAGGAGGCAGTGCTGCATCACTTACCTCAGGAGTTGGCAGAACTCTTCACCCGCGACACAGAGGATGAAGAATTCAACTGGTTTGAATAAAAATAAATAAATAAATAAATATATAGGTATTTCTTTCATCATTATGGGCGGGTGGGCGTGTAGTAATTTTAAAGCCACTTTATTTAGTCAGCGTCATTTTTGCCATGTTTTAAACGTCAAAGTGCATTTATTAAAAAAAGTTCAACTGAGACACACCTTTACTATAATTTCGATCAAACAATTATTTATTTGTAGGTGTTTATCTTGGTAACTTTCAAAGAAATGCAGCGGCTCCTCTGGTTGCATGTGTACGCTTCACAGAACCGAGGTAGCAAAACTATTTTTGAAATGCAACTGATTTGACCAGTGACGCTGGGTGAAGCGAAACTATTTTAGAAAATCAGCTGATTTGACATTACGTGCATTCATTAAGGAAACGTTCAGCTGAGGCACATCTTTGCTATAATGTTGAGCAAACAAATATATTTTTAGGTGTTAATCTTGTTAAGTTTTAAAGAAATGCAGCGGCTCCTCTGGCTGCGCATGCACGCTTTGCAGAACCGAGGCAGCAAAACTATTTTTGAAATTCAGCTGATTTGACCATTACTTGCATTTATAAATGAAAGGTTCAACCGAGACACACCTTCACTATAATTTTCAGCAAACAAATAATTGTTTTTAAGTGTTAATCTAGTTAAAATCCTTCCGTGCATGCTCCTTAGGCCGCCATTTGGCAGCCAATCTATTTTTGGCAAAACACAAACCCACATTTCCAGGTTATCAGCGGTGACACGTAACATACGCGACACGACAGCGGTGACGCATAATAGATGCGACTTATATGGTGGTGCAACATATTTATGGATTTTTCCACTTTTTTGGACATAATTGGACTGATGTGACTTATACGGTGGTGTGACGTTTACGGCTGAAAATACGGTATGTAGATTGTAAAGAGGGTTGGTCCTAAGACTGAGCCTTGTGGTACACCATTGCTGACTGTTAAATAACTGGAAGAAGTACCATTATGTCGAACACAATGCATCCGATCGGAAAGATAGTTAGAAAACCAACCAATGGTGTGATCTGAAAAACCGATTTCTGAGAGCTTATGACATAAGATGTTATGATGCTGTAGTTGCTTCATGGAAAAATTCTATGAAACTTAATGTCATAGCTTTACATGGGACAATTTTAGGACAGATTCCGTAATTTGTTTCTGTTTCTGTCTATAAGTTTAAATTCTTCTTCAGGACAAAGTTTGCATCTATACACTCTTGTTTTGTCTCAGAGGTTAGCCAATATGAGTCAGTTGGTTTGGAAACTAACAAGTTGGCAAAAAAGAGTTTAACTTTGTAACTCATTCTAGTAGTGTACTCATTACAATTGTGAGTTTCCAGGTCTCTCTTGTAAATGAGTCCTTGAGGCTCAATGGAATTAACCTGCCTAAATAAAGGTTGAATGAATTACTGCAACGTGTATAAAGTCAATTGGTCTTTGCACAATTGGAGGTTGAAGGTGATCTGGATTTTCTTTTTAGTGTGAGGCATAAGAAATGTTACTATCAAAAGTTGGGCCTGGTCAAAATCCAAGATGGTGACAACCATATGTAGACCGACCACATCTATCATTTGAGGAAACTACACTTCCTCGTTTTTATATTGCTTTAAATTATAGTTTCCTCAAATGATTAGGTGGCCCTTGGGATGTCTGGCAAGTTATCTATGGTGGCAAAGCCCACCATTGGCCACCTTCTGGCTGCAGCATTGCACCTGGTGGTGGATATGATTGCTCTCTATTTGTCAGGATCTGTCACTCTGCACCGACATGGACAAGCAATAAATAAATAAAACTACCATTATTCATATACACAGTGCAACACTTACACACTTTAAAAATGTGCACCAATAACATAAGGGCTTACTTGCATTTCCTGTTCAATTTCAATATGGAAAAATACTCATTTTATAAACTAAAACATTCAATATTTAAATATCTCAGTGACGTGACATCGTTGTACCACTTTTCAAGGTTTGACCAAAATGAATACAACTCAGTCAATCCTCATCATAAGATGTTCTCCGTGTGAAACTCTGGCATGAAAGGCAGAATGTGATGTGGGTTTCTTAAATCAATGCCAGGTCTTTCATTTTAGATATTGTGCTAACTGGGCCTTTAGTTTTCTAATTCTTATTCATGTTCCAGTCAACATGTCGACTATGTTTCTACAGCTGGTGCAAGTCTTCTTTAAAATGCTTACCAAGCAGCTTAGCAGCTTCAGTCCTATGCTTGGATAGTGCTTATGCTGAGACAGACACATAGCTGGAGGATCTACGCAGCCATTTAGCCACGTGTCACCCCGAGACAGGATTCACTGAGTGAGTCATACCCTGCCTTGAACAGAACACAGCATGTTCCTGACCGCTGCAAGCCTACTGTCACTGCAAACAGGAAAATAGGACAAGTTGCTGAAGTCATGGCAAATGGTCGAGTGCTGACATTAAAAATCAAGGTTAAAGCAGCATTTTATGTTATGCTTGTTATGCTAAATGAACAAGAATCCTGCTTGTGCACTCATACTTTCAAACTGCAACACAGCTGTTACCAACTTTTATTTCAGGAGTAGCCTATTACTGTACTTGTTGCATGTTATATATTTATGGCTTTATACAGGCAAGATTTAACTTGTCTGCTGGATTCCTTAGATAGAGAACTTTACTAATTGGCTTTCCATGTAATGTGAATGTTCCTGTAATGTGCACGGAGACAACTTTCTAGTGATTTGGCGCTATATAAATAAACTGAATTGAATTGAATTAAATAAAAATGCATTTGTCCTTAAAGAGCACAAAAACACACATGGCCATATTATTAATTCAACCTTTATTTATACAGGTTAATCTCATTTAGCCTTGATGACTTATTTACAAGTGAGACCTGTTTTTTAACAAAGAGTGATGACAACAGTAGACAATCATAAAAAAAGCTAATAAATTGAAAAATAAATGGAAGAATTGATATTAAAAAAGAAACAAAAACGACTACATTATAAAGCGATATAAAATACTAAAAGCAGGAACATGTCTGCATTGGTTTTTGCCATGAACTTAGCAGAAGTTTGAAGCCACTTAGAGAGGTCAAGAGCTTCAGGTCTTTTTGCAAGATATTCCAGGAAGCAGGAGTGAAGTAGGAGAAGGCCCTTTTGCCTAATTCAGTCCACACTGAGGAAACACTGCATGTAATAATGTCCTGAGAGCGTACGCACGCTGTAGCTGAACTCACGCTGAGACATGTAGGAGCACTGGTGGGCAACGCAAATAAAAATATTAGTTCCACAATTTCTAAAACGCTTATTAATTTTTTTAGGTCCACAATTTCAAAAGCACAAATGTCTTATGAAAATTAGGGGAAGCTAATCTAATCCGCTATTTATATATTTATATATATATATTTATATATAGCCGGCAGCGTTATGCAATATTTGCACTACACTGCCAACTGAAAAGTAACAAAAATGATCCTAAAAGGATGAAATTACAAAAATCAAAGGATTTATTTAATACTTTACGTACATATATTCTATTCGGCCACGAAATTAACAAAAAAGAATGATCTTTTAATCCCTAAGACCACTTTTAAATCTCAAATACACGGGTGTGTCGCCACCGCATTTATACATAAAAGTAACCCAAATACATAAAACTAATGACTCACCTTTTTTTGTTGTAGGAGGGCAAGTTCAGTGTCTTTCCTGGGGAGGGAGTGTCCCGTTGTCAGAACACGTTCTTTCTGTCCCTTGGGGATTTGTTTGTGGCATAAATTGTTGGGCACAAGTCCATTTCATCTGGGGGGGAAAGTTCTTTGTGTGTGGAATAAGTGCAGTTTTTCATTGTTGGGCACAAGTCCATTTCATCTGGGGGGGGGTTCTTTGTGTGTGGAATAAGTCCAGTTTTTCATGCGGGAAAGCTTTTGCTTACGAGATCAGTCCAGTTCTGCTTGGGGAAAGCTTATGTCTGTGGAATAAGTTCATTTCATTCTGGGGGGGGGGAGAAGAGTCTTTTTTTTTCTTCTGGGGGGGAGCTTTTGTTCAAGTCTTTTTCTTCTGTGAGTTTCTGTGCGGGTCTTTTTCTTCTTGGGGAGAGCTTTTTGTTCAAGTCTTTTTCTTCTTGGGTTTTTGTCAAAGTTCATTTTTTTTCTTTGGGGAGAGCTTTTTGTGCGCCTTGTGGGTGGAGGGCATCAGGCAGTTTGATGGCTTCAGTCTTGTCCAGCTGTCTGTTGTTTAGTCTATTCAGGCATGAATTGCGGGCACAGTAGCAGGTCGCAAACCTGAATTGTGTGTGGCACAAGGTAGTCAAGCCACATCCTGACAAAGTGGGGAGCTTTGCTCTGACCAGATCCATCTCAAAATCTGGCTCAGCGATTGTTCCAAACTTCTTTTTCAGGGGAGCACCGGTCACTCAGATGTAACAGAGGCTGCTTTTCTCTCGAGAAGATGACGCGTCCTTTCCACCACCTGTTGGGGTCCCGTTCACCCTCGTTTTCAGCCGTCCCTAGCAGGACCTCGAGTCAAGGCGGGATTCACTGGCATCACTGGCAACTCCCCCTGAAGGAGTTCCGGAAACCTGTAGTCTTTTTGAGAGGAGAACTGGACACCAAAAAACTTGCAAATTGTCAAATAAAACTAAGGCCTTCGGATCCCATGAGCCATTTGTGGTCTGGGGAAGGTCAAACTGTGGGTAACTCCTTAGTGAGTCAAATCTGTTAACTTAAACTAAATTCTGTAATTGGCTATAATAATAATTGTTTCTTTAAACTTAAAATAAAATTCCATTCTTACTATCTAAAACATTTGTATTTAATGGCAAAAAACAACACAACAACAAATGATTTCATTCTTCAGTGAAAATGAGTAATCACTCACTTTGATTTGAGGTTAGTTTTTAATTAGTAAGTTATTCTTAATTAGCATGATCATCAAAGTGAGTAGCAGGAGACGGAGACGTTTTATACTCACCTAAAATACTTTACCTTTTTCATAGTCTGTAGAAAAAGTCAAAACATACATACAGACATAGACAGACATATACGTACAGACAGACATACGGCCGTATAGACAGACATACAGCCATAAACATATATATATACTGTATATAGACATACAGCCAGACATACATATAGACATACATATAGACATACAGCGCTGTAGTAATAAAGAAATTTACAATACAAACATGTGGTTCATGTTCTCAAAATAAGTCCAGTCTATAGTCAGGGTCAGTCGTGTTTTAAAAATATAGAACCACCACATTTCAAAATCAACCTTTCAAATCAACCTTTTGAATAGATCCAAAACTCCAGGGCGTCCCCCATCTTTTTTTCTCTTTGGATCTGTTAAAAATAAATACCTGTTTATTAAACGACATATACCAAAGAAATGTGGTTTGTAGGTTTATCTGATTTATCCTACAGTACAACGTGCTTCTTAAATTATCCTTTAAATGGCTATGCTTTTGAATATAAAAATCTAAAAAGTTATTTTTTGTATAACTGATCATCTAATCAATGAATGAGCTGTTTCCTTTTATGAGCCTTCATTAATGTTATTAGTGATATATTCTTTATTATTATTAGTTATTTCTAGGAACACTTCCTAATATTCCCTTATTGCATTATTATATATCGCCACTGAGTGTCAGGCAGGCTCCCTCACTCACAGTCTTTAAGTCTTGATTAAAAACCCACTTGCATTCTTTCAACTTTAACATGATGTGAGCCGTTTTGATCCTCTCTGTAATATACACCGTTCACTATTTTAGCTAGTCTCTGTTGCTTTTTCTATATAATTTTTTTTTTTTTTTCTTTTGTTTTCCCGTCTGCTTGGCTTGTTTCTATCGTACAGCACCTTGGTTGGCCCGCGTCAGCCTAAGTGCTCCATAAATAAAGTGGTATGGTATAAATAATCTAAGATTTCAAGCATAAAGCTATAAAAATTGTTCTAAAAATCTCTTAATCAATTCCTTTGTGGAAAACCAGACCCACCAAAATGCACTCAGTTCAAGGACAATTGCTATCCTTCCTTCAGCTCCACAAAACATTGAATGTCTGTGGAGACACAATTTTAATCTGCAAAAGAAAATATAAACATTAACTTGTTTCAGGGTTATGAGCTGGGATCATTATCTCTGTACCATCACGAAGTTACTGGAAGTGGAAAAATAAGTCGTCAGACCCATACAATATAAACTACAAATTCTGTGGCCTTGCTCTAGCAGGTCATATCATGAGAATGTGTTACATTAAATAAAATTAAGCAGACTGCAGTTTTGAAACACTATACCAGGGCATTGACAGATCTTCACAGATCCATACGGGGGGCATGACCTTCAGCTGGACAGTTGGCGTGGGTGACTTCAAGACCTGTTCTCTTTGTCTTTCTGGAGAACCTGTTCAGCTCCCTCTTGTCACAGCATCCAGTGAGATCTTTGTTTCTGGGTGAGATCTTTGTTTCTGGGCGAGATCTTTGCTCCTGGGTGAGATCTTTGTTCATCATCGATCCATCACACCCGGACCGCATATTCTGGTCATTTGTGTTTGATGACCGTGTTCTGACAGTTCTTTGTGAAAGTCTTTGTGGTGTCTTTTGTTCAGAGAAAAGTCCAGTGCACAGCCCTCGTTCAGTGCCATAGTTCTTTAAGCCCCTCGAATGTTTATTTTGAGCAGGGCAGCCTGGGAGTCCAGCCTTGGTGTTCTCGGAAGTCAGCGAGCCAGCTTCTGGACACGCCCTTAATATCAAATCTGATCCGATCCAATCAATAACCACAGTATTTTGTGATTCAAAAATTCAGACGTTGCATGTGTTCTTTGACATGACCCTATCTTAAATATATGTATTACTAACCATGTGTTCTGCAAAGTGTCGTGAGGTCCATCAGACTTAAGTTTCCTGCTTCCACAAACATCGTGAGGCTGCTCCTAAAATAAATAAAAATGAGAAAATAGGAAAATGTAAAAATCCTTAACAAACCAGGTTCAAAGTAATCATGTTATTTCTATAAGCATTTACCTTGAATAGAGCCACCTCTGTAATTCTGGTTTGCACAATGGAATTTTAAAATGTTCATTACATAAAAGTGAATTCTCAACAGAGGCATCCTTTTAATCTGATCTGCATAACAGATCTAAAAGTCCAATTCTCACTTATTATAAACTGAGATCCAAATTATGTCCTAAATAAAAAGGATTGATTAAAATAAAAAATGTGTATTCAGTCAAGGCGTGTCTGTGAGTGGTACTTCCCGTTTTAATATTCCATATTATTATTACTGTATACACAGCCCCAATCTGTTTGAATAAAAACAACTCTTACTGCTGTCAAAGCCTATGCATTGTATGGTCAAATGATATGTTATTCTAATTCCCTTTCAAATTTACCAGACCTCTTTTTGCCATTAATGGTCATAATTTATGCAAATCAATATCAAAATTAGGTTTTAACAGTGAAACGTGTCTTTCACTCCTGGCGAGTTGGCTGGATTCTTGTGCGTATTTAACCTACTTGCTGAAAAGTTACTTCTAATAAAGCATTTTTATTATTAATCATTTCAGTCACATTATATAACTCTTTAAAGGAAACAGCTCTTAAAATCTACTTAACTGTGTAACAGCTCTTTAAAATTGATAAAACATTTTCAATGTATGCAAAAATCGTTTTAAAATGATGAATTTAAACTGAGCGTTTCAACTTACAATCTAGTCAAGTTTCTATTTGACAAGAATACTTTTTTATTCTTTATAAGTGTCAAAGTTTTATCAATTTAGTTAAACCTTTAAAAGACAGAATTTACTGGCAAGTCTAAAAATAATTTTTTGCTAAATTTGTCTAAGACTTGTTATCCTAAAATGCCTAAACTTAATTTTGATCTGATTATGGTTGTTAATTTAAATTAACAAGCTTATCATAAAAGTTTAAATAGTCAATAATTGTAATTCAATGTAGTATACCGGTAATACTTTCTCTACTTCCCATTTGTTTTGCATTAAATCCAAATATATTTCGTGTTTTATCAACATCCTATGCGACTGCTATAAAAACATCCAGTTCCTCTCAACTTCACCTCGCAGTAACAGACTCTACTCAGAATCTGAAAACATGAACTGAACCTCTCTGGATGACCAAGATAAAACTGTTTTTGTTTCATGAATGTTACTTTTCTGTTCCCCTCAGATAATCACAGGTGACTGAGCATAGTTGCCAAGACCGCTCATCATAAGCTACTCTGGGCTCTTTGTTTTCTGTAGTCGCTTATTGTGGTTACCTGGGCTTACTTTGAACGTAAAGTCGCTTATTTGGGCCTGTTATTCATTTCACTTTAGTCTTCGTCTAGTGACAAGACCACGCTAAAATTAGCTCCAATAAGTGGGGAAATATGGGGAAATAATATAATTAAAAAATGGGAGAAAAGGGTGCACACTTAGCATGGTTAGCTGTCCAATTTTCAGTTTATTTTTACTAAGTTGTACGCAGCTTTCACGAATTTCTTTAATGTTTTGATTGCCAATTGTTGCCATCACTCTTCGTTTAAAATTCAGATCTCAAATGAGATCCAGAGGTTTAATGGGATTAATCTGTATAAATATGCAAAATGTATCTTTATTTTTTAGAGTGGATATGTTTTTCAAAGTGTTTAGCATAATTTTTGCCGTTTGTATGCAACGCCATAATAAATGTATGTTTATACTGGTTAAAAACGGTCTTAGTTTTACACAATGGGGTGGGTTGCCAGTTGGGCTCGTTTTGGGCTTGTTTTGGGCTGGTCGCTTGCTTCTGTCGCGAGATCTGGCAACACTGTATCAAAGTTCTCATGACAACAAGGCCTCCTGAATTCTTGCCTCGTCATCATTCAGCTTTTTCGACAGAACTATTTCGATAAAAATTGGTAAGCGAATTCTCAGTTTCTTTTTGCAGAGAAAACACAATTTAGAAACGTTTGGTTTCACAGTATAACTATCTATTTACGGATTCAGACGGACGAGCGAAGCTTCGGCTGTCTCTCTGTTAGCATAGTACTTGTCTTGTAAGTAAATACAGTATAAATTTTCACACAGACGGGGAAGGAGGGGGTGGGGGAGGAGGGGGTTTG
>JBBPBX010008060.1:31599-51403 GCA_038048925.1 Garcialebias charrua
AGGGGTTGGGTGGAGGTGGGGGGGTTGCAGGATGGGTGGTAGGGGGAGGGAGGGGTGTGTGTGTGGGGGGGGCTCTGTTAAGCTTTCGCAGCTGCACTTGTCTCAAGGCCATTAGAGTACTTGTTTTAAAATAAAATAAAAACTTATTCAGATGCTTTGTCTCTCTGATTCATTCAGCCATATTTTTTTACTGACTAAAGGTCTATCTCTTTTTTTTTTCCTTTTAGACAGACAACCTTTTGTGTACAGTATTTATTAATATATGTGAGCAAATTAATGTCAAACTGGAAAACCTTTTAGATCCAGTAATCACACTCAGAGCAGTTAAACACAGAAAACGCTGCAGGCAGGTTCAGCACGGGTGGGGGGGTCTGAGAAAGGCCCACAGATAAGGAGCCAGCTGCCTACACACACAAGGAAATGGGAGGAAGAAAAAGCAGAGGTGCAGGGCTCCAGAAACAAACATACACATAAAAAAGGACTAAACAAATACAGTACATAATGACGCGTCAAATATAAAAATAAACGTTCTTGTCTTAATTTCTCTTCTCGCCTGGCCGGACACACTAAACGTCCAGCCTCACATTTCTGCGGAGTCGGCCACTCTCTCATGTGCGCTCAATTCCACGTTGATTGTGATGTACAAAAGCAATGTGCGTGGATTGCGGCGTACGCACAGTTTGATACATCTGGATTTTTTTGTGCGTACGCAGTTTTCTGGATTTGACCGTACGCAACTTTTCAGTAAGAAATCCATGCAAGTCTTTGTACATGAGGCCCCAGGACACTCCTGATCTATGTTCATGTAGAGTGTACAAAGACTTAATGGCCCAATTTGGGGCACCTCCATCCGAAGTATAATATTTATATAACACTATAAAACTGGGAAATAAAAAACAGCCATAACCCACTTTGCTTGAATTAGCCATTAGCTCATAAATCTAGCCAGAATCAATTTATTTCTCTATCCTGAGGTCATTCAAAGAGCTACAAATTCCCAAATGTTAAAGTGTTCATGACCATTCTGCAATACCCTACTTCAAATGATCTGAACTGTTACTTGAGGGGAACAGTTACAGGTTAGCATTCAACTTTCAACTTTTATATAATCCAATTTAAAACTTTTTCAAGAAAACGGAATTGCTTACGGTTTTCTTGGATTAGACAACAGGAATACTGGCATCATCAGAGGTTCAACTAATGGTAAAATTACTGACAAGAAAAGCTGAAAAGTGAACTGTTGGTATATTCCACTTTAGTAATGAGAGTTTTCATATTTAAATATGAGAACTATTGTAAACTGTAGCTATGGGTAAGTTTGGAAAAGTAACGGATTCAGTTGTCCAACGTCGGTCAAATCGTAGGGGTCCAGTTTTTAACTGAAGGGTCAAACCTTTTTATCCCTCTGTCCAAAATCTCTAATTGCCCCCCTGGAAATTAGTGTTGGAAAAATGTTCAAGGTTCCTTATGTTGTTCAGGTCTACAGTATGTCCTAGAGATTAAGGATGGCGTAAAATGTCTAACCAGCAAATAGAAACCAAAACTGTGCCACTGAATTTTATTCCAGGCTTACACATGACCCACTGGGTTGTCTGTACCTGATACACCCTGATGATTCTGCTGCTTCAGTGAGCTAAGTTCCCCCCGCAGGCGTTCACAATGAGTCTGTCAAGTCAAACCGTCTCTGGGACGAATTACAGCCACGACGCTTGGCCTCTGAATCAGATGAGTGACTGGTGCGGAGGCGATCAAAAATGGACAGGAAGCAGCTCTGGACCTTGACGACAAATCATGCGAGCTAGTCGTGGTTTAGATATGAGGCGGAGGTTGCACTGAGCCACACAGATCTGTTTGTTCATCGGTCGTGCGTACGGCGCTAGACTCTTCCGTCTCCGGGCTTCTCTATCATTCACGCAACAGGTACTGTCATACAAGAAACCTGATTGAGTTCCAGGGCTCGCTGATGATTCCCAGACCAGAGCTGCCCATGCGTTATTGATTGCTACGCCAACTGTTGCAGCGACAAGGGAGCTAGTTAGTGAGCAAGGCTGCTTGCTCCGATTCCTGTTACGTTGAAGGAAGCCCTAGTTAGGCGGCGTAAGAGTTGTACAACGCAAACCTTTTTAAATTGGTCTCCACAGCGACCTTGCGCTCAAAGAACCTCTAACCTCAATGAAACTTTGAAGAGCTCTTCTTCAAAACACACAAAAAAATCACTGATACATGACATTAGAGATTTTTCTCAAAATGTAATGACATTGTTACCCTCGCAAAAAGGTCAGATGACTGAGCACCTTCAAGCAGCGGTTTGGACCTTCTGAAGTGGCGGTTTGTGAAGAGTTCATAAAGACCAGATACAGGCAAGTAATGGAATGGTCTTAGTTAGGGATGCACCGATCCACATTTCTCACTTCCGATCCGATACCGATACTTATTAACTCAGTATCGACCGATACCGATACTTTCCCGATCCGATACTGTTCAGGTATTTGACTCTGTATAATGAAACTTTTGCACCCAAACTATTCATTTTAACATTGTGTGAGATAAACCCAATGAAGACACTCTTAAGCCTTACAATAGGGAACCCCCCTATTGTAAGGCTTAAGAGTGTCTTCATTGGGTTTATCTCACACAATGTTAAAAAGGGCAGTCACAGATTGTGATTGAACACAAGTGCTCTTTGAAGCTGGATCGGAAAAGTATCGGCAGGTTTGATCCGATACCCGATACTTAAATAATGCTGGTATCGGATACCGATACCGATACTGGATCGGATCTGCCCCATCCCTAGTCTTAGTTTCAGAAAGTGGTTTAATTCCAACAGGACAGATGAGCTAACAGTTACCTGCTCAAGAAAAAAGTGGATTGATGCCGTCTTACACACAATTAGTATTTTCTTCAGAAATGACAAATGGTAAATGGACTGTACTTATAGAGCACCTTTCTATCTTATCACCACACTCAAAGTGCTTTACAACACAATCTATGCCCTCAAGTACCCATTTGTATGAATGGGCACTCTACTATTTCTGTACTAAGACTAATCACTGCACTGCATTCATACACCGATGGGACACAATCTGAGGCAATGAGGGGGTTCAGTGTCTTGCATAAGGACACGTGGGCACGTGTCTGCTGGTGGAGTCAAACCCCCAACTCTGTCATTGGAGGACGACTGCTCTGCTCGAACCACTCAGCCACAGCTGCCCCAAAGAAAGTCAACATGGTTGTTTTATAGGAGATTCCGTATGACTGTTGCTTTTCAAGAATCTACAGGTGACTGAAAAAGGCACACACAAAAAAGCTAAAATGTAGCTGAAATTGAAGAACAAGGGCAAGTTAGCAGAAAAACCCTCCAGAAAGAACACATACAGTACAGGGGATCCCCGACTTACGAGCGAGTTCCATTACTACGACTATCTCGTAAGACGAAAATTCGTATGTCGGAACCCGAAACACGTGCAAGTCCGGATTTTCGCTCGTAAGTTGGAACATTTATGCTAGCGCTACTACGAACACTCGTTTTTCATCACAAATGTTCATACTAGTTCATAAACATGCTCAGAAACTTGTTTCCAAACGGTTAGCTAACACACTTTCATCTAAAAATGCATAAAAGTGCTGTATTTTTGTATGTTCTTTACAAATTTACTGCTCGTTCACCAGCTTGTAAGTCCGGAACCTCGTATGTCAGGGCGCTCGTAAGACGGGGACCCCCTGTATTTGCCCAATAAGGCTGAAAGAACCAGAAATGAGCACAAAAAAGTGGTGCCGCCATAGGTTAAAGCAAAAATTGGCAAAAAAAATAATAATAAAAAGCTGAAAGAAGCTTAAATTATCACAAGGAAATGGCGAGAACACACTTTTGCTGAATTAGGCTGAAAAAAAGTTGAAATGAATGCTAAAAATTTGGAATTAGCCGATAAAGCTAAAATTTGCATAAAACAGCTAAATAGTCGCTGAAATAGCAGGCAAAGCTGAAGCTGGCAGAAATTAGCTGAAAGGAGCATAACAAGCTGAAATGAATCAAAAAGAAGTTAGAGTTGGAGTTAGTGGGAGAGATCATATCTCTCCAGTTTTAGCTTCTCTCCATTGGCTCCCTGAGCAACACAAAAGTGGCTTGGTATGGCAAGCCAAGTGTCTCATTAATAACCACTTTTACCTATTAATGAGATACTTGGCTTGCCATTTTAGTTAATCACCCTCTAGTGGCTGAAAATGGTAGTGTCCAATATTTTCCATATCAGAATGAATGAAATCGTCATATCTCAGACAAAAATTGGTTTAAAAATATGGGAAAAAACATATATTAGTCGCTTCTGCGTATAAGTCGCAGGGTATGCAAATTTATACAAAAAAGGTGCAACTTACTCAGTAAAAAAATACAATTAGAAAATGCAAGTTTTGAGGAACGTACGACATTACAACTTGTCTTGTTCTTGTAATGCAGTAGACATTTCTAGAGGGTGAAGTTCTTAAGAAGTTCAGGAATGATGATTACATTTGGTAACGCTGGAACTTTTAGTAGGTGGATTGTAAAAACAGTAGATTTTGTTCGTGTCTGTCTGAAGATAAAACATTAAAAGCAATCAGACGAAACAAAATAACGCATTAAAACACCCTGATAAAGAAAAAGAGTCTTCTCTGTGCTGAAAAACAAGCTGCTGGAAGGTGTAGAGACCACTGTGGATGATGGGAGATGAGTCGTGCAAAGCACCACACATCATTACAGGCACTAAGTTACAGATTTGCCAAATGTCGTATACAGCCGAGACACATTTTTTTGTTTCCCAAAAAGCTGCCGTCTCCGGTCTTTAAACGGATCCACTGCAGCTTCATCAGCCAACTTAATGTTTTGGTTTCTCGCCCGGGCAAACTGCACGAATAGTAATGAGTCCAAATCGACACGCTCGCTGGATCTGCTCCTTTTTAACTCCTTGTCTTTTGTATCCAAGTGACAAAAAAAAGAAAAGAAAAAAGAAAATGGTTTAAAGAGTCCAATTTTATGAATTCATTGTTTTCATTGCTATGCAAATTCCCGTTTCTCGTTCAGAAAAATTCTAGTCGCTACTTTTTGCTAACGAGGTTGAAGAGCCAACACATAAAGTAAAAATAAAAAAGTGGGTTGAAAAGACTTAATTTATCTATTTGCATTTTAAAGTAGAAATGTCTCTCATGCCAGTTTTGTGTGACGTGACTCGGTTTAGCACCGGAGGTTTTACCGGAGAACCACCAAAGAGATGCAGATCTATTCCAGCCCATTTAAATACATGGAGACAAAACAAGCCAATGTCCCCCAACGCTGAAAGATTTGAATAGTGAATGTTTGTAGATTAAGAGACAAATTGGAATTGAGCAGAGAACATTAGTAAACCTGAAGGGTTTTTGGGCGATATATTCAAGTGTGTAGGAGTTATACTGTGTATAAAAACCGTGGTAAGTGTTTTGCTTGTCCAAGGCGGCACAGTGACAATTTTATCCAACACCCAGGTGCACTGGTAAAGCCAGAGGTGGCCAGTGGTGGCCTCGGCCCCCACAGATTAATCTTTGACCAATCATTTGAGGAAACTATACTTTAAAACAACATAAAAACTACAAAGAAAAGTTTCCTCAAATAATAGGAGTGGTGGGTTTACAATAGATACGTGGTAAAGTTCATATTTTGTTAGTCTTTTCAGAAAGGGAAGCTCATAAAATACATAGATTCATTACATAGAGTGAATTCCAAGCCTTTATTTCTTGTAATTTTGATGATTATGGCTTACAATTAATGAAAAACCAATATTAAGTCTCGTAAAATTTGAATAGTACAAACCCAGCTTTTGGTACCTTTGGCAGTGTGGGCAGGTGCCGAGTCCTCCTGGAAAATTAAACATGCGTTTCAATAAAGCTCGTTCGCAGAAGAAGCACGAAGAGCTCTAAAATGTCTTGGTAGATGCTGCGTTGACTGTGGATTCCAGGAAACACAGTGGACCAACACCAGCAGAGGACATGGTCCCAAACCATCACGGACTGTGGAAGTCTGGACTTGAAGCAACGTGGATTCTGGGACTCTCCACGCTTCCTCCATTCTCTGGGACGTTGATTTCCAAATGAGACTGAGATATGGACTTCAGCGTACCATCCATTTTACCCACTTCTTCATTCACTGATGCCCATGTCCAGCAGTCACTATGCAAGATGCAGGGTACACCTTGGACCAGGGGCGTCCGGCCAATAGGGGGCGTTAGGGCGCCGCCCCACGGGAACTTCTGGACCATTTTCGTTTCGTTTCGTTTATTTATTTATTCATTTCATTTCCATTTAAAAAACTCAAACACATTTTTCAAAATAAAAAACAAACAAACATAAAATGAAGGTAAGCAGAAGAAGAAAAAATGTCTTATCATATCTGCTCCCTCTTATACAAAATCAATTCTAACTATCAATTCAAACAATAATCATTCATATAATACAGCAAATGCTTAGCTCATCAAAATTTCATGTTAGCATAGTAGACATAGTAAACATAAATCAATTATACTGTATATATCTTTCCAACAAAATAGTTTTGATCTTTTTCTTGTATATTAACATTGACTTTACTAGCTTTACATCATCCTCCAAACCATTCCACAGACCAATTCCCAGAATTGTAGTAGACCGACCCTTTAAACTGGTCCTATACTTAGGTTTGACAAAAATATCTATTCCCTTCAAATTATAACTACTCTTCCTTTTTACAAAATATGCTTGAATGTTTGATGGTAGCAAGTGATTCTGAGCTTTAAACATAAGTAGAAAAATATTATAATCCACCAAATCATAAAACTTAAGTAATTTCAATTGACAAAACAGAACGTTAGAAGGGTGAAAATAACTCTTTCTCGTTATAATTCTTACAGCTCTTTTTTGCAAAATAAAAACAGGCTTTGTTATGGTTTTACACGCTGTACCCCAAACATTGACACAATAGGTTAAATGCGGGACTACAAGTGTATTATAAAGTAAATATAAAGCATCATTGTTCAAAAAGTCCCTTACTCTATACAATACTGCATTGGACTTAGATATTTTACTTTTTACATGATTGATATGCTGTTTCCATGACAGTCTATCATCAATAATTACACCCAGAAACTTTACTTCATTCACTCTACTTATCTTAACACCATCAATTTTGAAAGAAAAATCCATAGGTATCTTTTTTTTACTAAATATCATGAAATTAGTTTTATCAACATTCAATGATAACTTATTTAATTTAAACCAATCCTATATTTTAACAATTTCCTTGTTTATCAACTCAAACATTTGTTCCATATCTTTACCTAAACAAAAAAAAGTTGTATCATCAGCAAATAGAACACTTTTGAGATTTTACATTGAAGACTTAATTTTTTTTAAATAAAAATGAAATAATAAAATAAAAATATTTTGAAATATATGCATACATGTTTTTAGTTGTGTAGGATAAATATTTTATGAGTAATGATGACATATTGTTTGTTTCAAAAAATGTTTTCTGATTGCTGACATATTTCCTGTTTTGGGGGCGCTCTGATCGTATCCATAGACTCTCGTATAAATGGCGCATGCGCAGTTATTCCACGATGTTACAAAACAATGGGAAGATGCTGGGCGCAGTTTTCAACGCCCTGAACAGTCGAACGTGAGCTCTACCTACCGATCGCATGTTTACGGCTGTTTATTTATTTATTTATTTTTCTGGAAAATGAGCCGTGCGGTCAGTGACTCAAGCAGGCTTGCTCAGGTAAGTTTTAAATCATTGAAAGCCCTTTATCTAATGTCTATTTGCATTTCTGACTGATATGCCTCTCAAATTTTAGATGGCTGTTTGTGAAAAAAGCCTTCAGCTGACTGTTTATTCTAAAAGTGGCAACTGGTGAGTTTGTTTTTTGGAGCTAACATGCTAATGCTAGCCTTTATCTAATGCTTATATTATTATATTACCATTCCTGACTGATATCCTCTCCACTTTTAGGTGCTCTGTTTGTGATAAAAGCCTTCAGCTGACTGTTTATTCTAAAAGTGGCAACTGGTGAGTTTTTTTTTCTTTGTTTGTTTGTGGAGTTAGGTTGCCAGCGCAGGTTATTGTACAGTATTGGACTCTGATGGCTACATTTATTTTAATTTGCTTATAAAAATGATCAAACATTAATAATTTTATATACTAAATGTCACTTGTGGTGTTTTACTATTTCTTAACACTGTATTGATCTGGAGAATGAAAACAAAGTCTCTTGCAAGTAGAAATGCAGACATTATTTAATCTTACTTATTTTCCTTTCTATAATTTATATCCACAGTATTCCTACGCCCCATGACGCTTTGCGCGAAATGTGCACACGACTTCCGGTTGACCGGAAACACCGTTTGTTTACATGCGAGTAATACAGTTGAAGACAGTCCAAACTTTGTTGTTTTAGTTCATTAAAAATGTGGGAACACCACTCGTTTTGTTAAAAGAGGAGGGACAAATAAAAAGAAATTACAGATGTTACCTGATCGCGCAGACATAATTTAAAACTACATAAATAGCGAACGCGTTTGCTCCGGCCTCTCGGCTAAGGTTTATTAGCAGCTAACTCGGCTAAAAGTCACGGTCGCGTCTGAGATCTATCGTTTTAAGACAGTAAATCTTCCAAAACTCTCATTAATAAACCCTCCCCGAATAAAAAGATGTTACCTGATCGCGCAGACATAATTTAAAAATACATAAATAGCGAACGCGTTTGCTCCGGCCTCTCGGCTAAGGTTTATTAGCAGCTATCTCGGCTAAAAATACCGGTCGCGCCTGACATATATCATTTTAAGACAGTAAATCATCCAAAACTCTCATTAATAAACCCTCCCTGAATAAAAAGAAATTACAGATGTTACCTGATCGCGCAGACACAGCCATAGAGAAGGATGCAGGAACACTCTTTCTTTGTTTTGGGTCCGTGTTGAAAACACTGTTGTTTTAGCCAAAGATTTAGCTTGGTCCGGTTGTTGGTGCAGCCGCGAACAGCACAGCAGGTACCTGAACCCCGGTAGGACATTTCAGTAAACGTTCCGTTTAAACAAAAGCTGTGTTTGCTCCGATAAAATGAATGAAAATAACTTTCAAAAACACCCGCGATCCATACTCCGCCTATGGAATACAGGCACTTCCGGTGTCGGACAGGAAGTACAATGCACATTCGCTTCTACAGTGACGCCCTCAGGAATACTGTGGATATAATTTATTTATTTATATATATTTTTGTTTGTTATTTGTTGTTTTAGTGAGTCAAATTGGTTCTCCTCATCCTGAGCATTTAATTGTTCTGTTCTGTCTGCATTTGATATAAAAAAAAGCATACATGTATTTGAACTTGGGAAATTTTTTTTTTCATTTTGGAGAAATAGCCCCCCCTGGTGGAAATTTCATGAACCGCCACTGCCTTGGACAGGTCGCAAATCCATCACAGGGCCACATAAGTAATACCTATGGAAGGCTTGTGCAAAGTTTTATGCTTGCATCCAGATTTGAAAGATTTTGCTGAATTTGGTCACTTTTCTGCTCCACTATAAGGAAGGGGACAGAGCACCCTATACCAGACTGGAATACAGTACAGTATGTGAGCAGACCCTCAGTGAAGGAGCTACTGCTCACTTTTGTGTTCTGGTATTCTTTTTGATGATCCTCATGGGTTGCAGTCTCTGTTGGGCCTTTTTGATGACTGCTATGGTTTGATTTGTCCAGGACATCATTAGGGATGACGATATAAAGGAACTTGAAGGTATGAACCCTCTACCCCTGCTCACCATTGACGTAGAGGGGGGGGGGGGGGTCGAATCAGTTCTGTGTTTCTTGAAGGGCGGAATAGTCCAAGTTTATGCGGTGTTAAGCACCAAATTTCACCGGCTGTTAACTTCAGGACCTCCTATCTGTATGCTGCCTTGTTCTCTGAGATCAATCTGACCATTGTGGCGTTGTCAGCAAGTTTGATGATATTTTCCCGGGCTGGATGCAGTCATAGGTGTAAAGACGGTATAGTAGGGACGAAGTTAATACCTTACAATAATATCAGCTTTAAACAAGATTAACTATATTAAATTCTTGCCATGGATACAAGAATAAAAGTCAGGTTTGGCTGAACTGTTTAGCTGACAAACAAATGTTTCCCACCAACAGTTGGTACGATGAGGAATGCGCGTTAGAGACAATGAGGTAGAAGGCTGCTGGTTGGATTCTGGATATTATTCAGGCGAGGAGTCATTAAATGAAACATGATGTATCATTAATGTTTCAGTAAACCACCTGCAGGTTTTACTGAAACATCAGAACATGTGCAGAGCAGCAGGCACAGGCTGGGAGCTGGAAGACAGATGGTGAGCAACAAAGATACCTATACGAGTTCCACGAGTCGGGAGTGGATAAAGCAGTGAATATTCATTACGTCGTCAAAGTGAGATTTGATTTTCTTTGACTCCAACAAATCCTCACCCCCAAAACTGAATCATTTATGAAGCCTTTCGAGTGGAACATACGTTTTTAAAAAACCTTGACTTGTTTTTGCTACGTGATAGATATACGGACATTTAGGCCTAAAAATGTTCACGAAGGAACGCACGTCTTCCCCCAAACACTTTTTTGCGTTACTGCACGTCTTCGTTTGGCTGTTCCCTCTTCAGGGGTCCCTTCAGCGGCTCATCCTCATCCATCTCACCCTGTCCTCTGTCCTCACTTCAGCTATGTCCATGTCATACCATACCATACCATACAATACCATACCATATCATACCATACCATACCATACCATATGTCCTATCTAACTGCATCCATAGATCTTCTCTTTGGCCTTCTTCTCTCTTATTTTACATAGCAGCTGTGTTTCTAACCTCCTACAAAGTAATATACCCACTGTCCCTCCACTGAATGTCCTCTGTAACTTTATCTCCCAGTCCTTCAACCTGTGCTGTACCTCTGATGATCTCATTCCTAACCCAATCCATCCAGAACCTCAACGTCTTCATTTCTGCCGCGTCCGGTTCTGTCTCCTGTCTTTTTGTCCACATCTGTCTCCAGACCATACAACATACGGTAGCTGGTCTCACCACTGTCTTGGAAACTTTTCCTTTGACTTTTGCTGACACCTTTTTTGTCAAAAATCCCTTCCGATCCTTTTCTCCATCCACTCCATCCTGCCTGGACCCTTCAATAGCTCTACTCTCTTTTCTACTTTGTCTTGTGTCATGTGTCATTCATTAAATTACTCCCACATGTTTTTATTGTTAAGCACTTTGGTAACAGCTGCTGTTTTAAACATGCTTTATAAATAAAGTTGACTTGACAACTACCGTATTTGTCGGCCTGTAAGCTGCATTTTTTTTGTTGCATAATTTGCATGCCTGCGATTTGTAGGCCGAAGCAACGTATTTATGGAATTTTCCCATACAGGTAGTCCTTGGGTTACGCCGGTCTCGAGTTACAACGTTTCATGGTTATGGCGCATCTCCCATTAAAAAAAAAATATATATATATATTTTGAAAAGCCGAGTTACACAGTTTCCGGTTTCCGGTTTTACGAAATAAACGTAGAGGCGGAGGAATACTGCACTGTACTCTCTAAGAAACTAAGTCTGGTCCTCTAGACATTCAAATAACAAAACAAAAGTGTACTGTGAACCCGGTTTTACGTTGTAAACAAATAGAGATTACGGAGGATGGACCGAGCTGAACGGCGGTTTTACATCGTAAACGAATGGAGAATACGGCCGATGGATGGAGGAATACGGCCGATGGATGGAGGAATACGGCGTCACCAGCATCTCAGTAGGCCATAACTCTTTTATTCCTTCATTATGGCTCCAAACGTTTGTGTTTTTTGATAATTATGTAGGGTTAGTGCTTGGTAATACAGTACTGTACATGTAATTCCAGTACTGTACATGTATATGGTGCAGTATGTACGTATATTTTGACTTACCTCGAAAATTGGTTTACGACGCCGCGTAGGAAAGGATCTACGTCGTAAGTTGAGGATTACCTGCATGCTTTTGTGGCTGACATTTGGCAGCCCATCAATTTTTGGCACAACACCGGCCCACATTTCCGGGTTTGTCAAACTTCTCAATACACCTCAGTCAGGCGTTTACAACACCCGACTTTCATTCCTCTCCTTTTAAGTGCACACCTCCACCTCTCCAAGCTCTCTCCCACCTGTTCACTGTTCTCACCATATTGTTTGCATCACTATGATTATGCCATTAAAGAGCTTATTTGAGTTTCACCAGATCTGGAAGGACTGCGGACACTCGCAACAACCCTACGACTTACGTAAAAGAAAATCTGCCACCGAGATTCTTTGAACTTGTCTGAAATTTAAGCGATAAGACAGAATTTTGAGAACCCTCGTAAAAGTTTTGAGACATTTTGGAGATAAGAACACAACTACCATATTTTCTGCTGTAAACGTCGCTCCGCCCTATAAGTCGCATCAGTCCAAATATGTCTAATAAAGTGGAAAAAATTCATAAATACGTTGCTTTGCCGTATAGGTCGCATCTATTGTGCGTCACTGCTGACAACCCAGAAATGTGGACCGGTGTTGTGCAAAAAATCGATTGGCTACCCAATGGTGGCCAAGGGAGCGTGCACGGGAGGTCTTTAACAAGAATTTACAAAGATTAACACTTAAAAGTAATTGTTTGTTTCCTCGAAATTATAGTAAAGGTGTGTCTCAGTTGAACTTTTCCTTAATAAATGCACTTCAGTGTTTAAATTAGCTGTATTTCAAAACCCGATAAGCGGGTTTACGGGACGAGTTGCTGTGCAAATTTAACAAGATAAGCATCTAAAATAATTATTTATTTGCTCGACATTATAGTAAAGGTGTGTCTCAGATGAACTTTTACTTGATAAATGCACTTTAATGGTAATTTCTCTGGGGTGGCGCAGCGAAATGAAGCAGGTTTGACGGTTGCTCCAGATGAGGTGGACAAATGTGGCAGACTATGGCAAGCTGATTGTGTTATTAATAGCCACTTTTACCTATTACAAGACACAACGGCATGCCATACTAATCGAGTACCATCTAGCGGCGGAAAATGGTAGTGTTCAATATTTTCAGTCAGAATGAATGAAAATGGTCATATCTCAGCCAAAAAATGGTTTATAAACACAGGTAGTCCTCGACTTACGGGGATTCGGGGTTACGTTGCGTATCTCATTAAAAAAATTAAAATCTTATTTTATGTGTTGAAATGTTCTTGATTTCATGTGCACAGCACTTTGTTGCAGCTGTGGTTGTTTTAAATGGCTTTATACATTTGTTTATAAATTTAGTTTGTAGCAAGTCGCTTTCGTAAATGAGCCCTCGAAGCTCAATAAGATTTACCTGACTAAATAAAGGTTGAATGAATGAATAAATAAATTATTATTATTATTATTATTATTTTGAAGCCGATTACGCAGTTTCCGGCAGTGTTCGGCAGTTTTCAAGGCAAGTCAAAGTCAAAGTCAACTTTATTGTCAGAACTGCAATATGTACAGGACATACACAGGATTGAAATTGCGTTTCTCTCAGTCCCTCGGTGCAACAGTAACCATTTAAACACTAAACACTGAAACATTTAATAAACATAAGCATAAAATAGTAAAAGTGTAACACTGTCCTGAGTTTTTGCATAGTAGTATAAAAGTATGAAAATTTACACCAACACTAAAACACTAAACATTTAATGAACATAAGCATAAAATGAAATAATAAAAGTGTAATACTGTCCTGAGTTTTTGCATAGTAGTATAAAAAAAGTATAAAAAGTATATCTATAAAATAAACTGAAGGTTCTAGCATTGACATTTGCAAAGAGTGGCAAAGCAGCATATGAGTTAATGTACACAGTATATGTATGAGGTAGTAGTTGATGTTGGTATAGAGGCAAAAGTGGCATATGCAGTAAGGCACATTGGGCATCCTTAAATAAGGCTGGTCAGAGAATACTGTATATGTATCAGCAGTAGTGTAGATATAAAAGTAGTGTAAATGTAAACAGTAGTAATAAATGTAAACAGTAGTAATAAATGTAAACAGCAGTGTTTCGGCAATGTACTGCAGTTTTCGGCCGTGTCCGGCAGTTTTCGGTTAGCTTCGGTTAGATCCAGCTTTGACAGCCGGCTTTGGATGGTGAGCGGCTGGGAGCTCGCCTCGATGCTCCGCCTAGCAGCCTCAGATGTTGGAGGGATACCGAGCTAACATGCTAACGCGGAGAAACGGCTGCGCGGCCTCTGATGTTGGAAAGACACTGAGCTAACGCGGAGAAACGGCTGCGCGGCCTCGGATGTTGGAAAGACACCGAGCTAACATGCTAACGCGGAGAAACGGCTTCACCAGCTCCCAGTAAGTTATTAACTCTTTTCCCTTTCATTATGGCTCCAAATGTATGGAGCTAACATGCTAACAGGCCTTCCTGTAAACAGTTTGGACCGCGTGAAGCTGCAGAGCTCGGACATGCAACGAGCTAACATGCTAACAGACGGAGACAGGCTTCACCAGTTCCAAGTAAGAAATTAACTACATTTTTCCATCATTATGGCTCCAAATGTACTGTATGTGTTTTTTGATAATTATGTAGGGTACTGTGTTAGGATAGGTGAAGTGCTTGGTAACTGTACAGTACCGTATATGTACGTGTATAAGTGGCGGCTCGTGTGTTTTCCGACTTACGGCGATTTTCGACTTGCGAACGGGTGTAGGAACGGAACTTGTTTGTAACTCGGGGAGTATCTGTATTGGAAAAAAATCCATAAATATGTTTCTTCGGCATATAAGTCGCAGGGCATGTAAATTATGCAAAAAAATAAAAAATAAAAAAATAACCTGAGACTTATAGGGTGAAAAATACAGTATTCAACAACATTCACAGTTACTGACTTTGCGAAAGACAACTGAAGTCAATGCAATGTGCTAATAAGGACTAATGAGTACTAGAGGAGAAAAAAATGTCTCATAGAGTTTTACCAAGCCTTTTGCATTTTAATGTATAATTGCAGAGCAATTACCTTATCAGTATGAGCTAATAAGTAATTTTATTTGGGATGAAAACTAACTCCCCCTTGTCAAATTTGCTCTGTTGCACGTCCTCTTGCAGACCAATCGTCCCCCGCCCTTACTCTCCGGGACAGCGAGATAAGCGCCACCTGCATTATAGATAATATTTAATCACAGTCTGATATCAGCGTGACATAAAACGCTCGAGCGTGGAACAGCCGGCGACTGCTGTCAAGGTGTTTTTTTTTCTTCCCAAGTCGAGCCCTCAACCCCGCAGCGGCTCCGCTGGAACGACTCGGTGGCCGACACTACAAGCTTGCGGTTGTACTCCGCAGCTCCCCGGTGACAGTTTCCGTGCTAGTGAATGAGAGCAGGTTCGGGGGGTGTATTTTACGGCAGAAAATGCAATTTTTGGAAAAAACAAACTCCATTAGGATTAGTACGACTGTTTGAAAATGGAAATAAAAATAATAGCAGCAGATCACCGCGGTAGCAGAAACTAGGTTAGGCTTGCACAGTAATGAAAATGGAACCAAGCCATATCATTTCCCTTTGTCTTGATTCCAGCTTTGATATCATCATCTCACCGTGACCTATATTGCAAGTTCATCTCTTCCCAGCTGTGCTACATCATCTTTTCTGTTTGTTTTCTATCCCCCAACTGTTATTTCAGCTTTGCCAGAGGATGATTTATACTTTAATTCACCAGTTTGAGGTATTTGTGTGGAACATTTGGACACCGAGAGACAAATGAAGGGAAGGATGAAGACAGACACAGAGAGAGAGATGGTAGAAGGGATAAGCAGGAGAGAGTGCGAGCCAAGGAGGCAGCCTTTCGAGCTATTTTTAGTCTCCAGCTGTGTGAGTCATTCTGAAACAGTATCGAGAACACCCAGTGGTAGACGTGAGCGCAGAGGGGGATTGCAATGTGTCGCACATCATGCTTTGAAGATTGTCCTACAGCCCGACGGGTATTAAGTATATACACCAGTCTGGCTCACAATGCAACAGTGGCATTAGATTACCATAAAGCCCCCGTGGAATACGCTTCATAACTGAGCGAG
This sequence comes from Garcialebias charrua, assembly GCA_038048925.1. Lineage (NCBI taxonomy): Eukaryota > Metazoa > Chordata > Actinopteri > Cyprinodontiformes > Rivulidae > Garcialebias > Garcialebias charrua. The sequence goes on from JBBPBX010008060.1 coordinate 47,687, forward strand.
CCTTAATCACGTGTTGAAGTGTGTCGAATGGACGGAGTTCGCAGACTTCGGTCCGTCCATACGACTTTGCGTGTTCTCAGTTTGAAGCCCAAAGGTTCCCTTTTCAAGACACGAAGACCGTGTCGTCCTTCGAACCTGAGCTGTGATGAACTGATTTCACATCGTATTAAAATTTAGGAGAGCTCGTTAAAGTACCGTGTTTTTAGCGCTTTGAGGGTTTTCCTGTCAACAGGAGATCCAGGAAGAAACACGGCACGTAGTCGTACTTCTTGCAGTTTTCATGCGCCTGTGGAAAGGCAGATGTTTTATGGAATAGTCTTCGTACGTAAACGTTCTCTTGTCTTGTCCATCGTTGCTGCTGGATCTGCTCAAGATAATTTAACGAAACCTCATGCACGCACGCTTCATCACTAGACAGTCGTGTAGTCTTTTCATCACCCCAGCTCCAAGGTCATAGTGAAGTAGACTATGCCAGACATGCTTTGTTCTCTTATTTTCTTTCTCATGTGTTATGAATATAACTCTTTAAAACTTTTTATTATGTGATCTTATACAATACAAGCACAAAAAGCATTGCAGCTTTGGTAATATCACATTTAGCAGAAGAGAATGTGGACTGAGAGACTCCAAGACTCGTATCAATTAACGTGCTTTATTTACAGGAAATGGAATATGGATCTATGTACAATTAATCAATCAATCAAGTTTATTTGTATAGCACATTTCAGCAACGAGTCAGTTCAAAGGGATTTACGTCATAAAAACACAAAATTAAAAGTCATAAAAACAACATACGGTACATTCACCAGTTGAGAAACCAGTAACAAATATTACATTTTGTTGGGTGCCATCAAATATGTTGATCAATGTTAGAGTGAGTGAGATGAAGTTTTTGGGTGTTATCATTGATGACAAACTGACATGGAAACAACACATAAATTCTGTAAGAATAAAAATAGCTAAATCGATAGCAGTACTGTACAAAGTCAGAGACCTATTGAATGATAAAGCTCTGTATTTGTTGTATAACACAATCATTGTTCCACACTTAATCTATTGTATTGATGTTTGGGGGAAAGCGTGTAAAACAATCACAAAGCCTATTTTTGTATTACAGAAAAGAGCTGTAAGAATTATCACTAGAAAGCATTACCGTCATCCATCAAGTACATTATTTTATCAACTAAAATTATTGAAGTTCCATGATTTGGTAGACTATAATATTTTATCAGTTATGTATAGAGCTCAAAATAATGCATTACCTTTAAATATCCAAATGCACTTTGTTAAAAGACAAAGTTGTTATAATCTTAAGGGAACAGAGTTGTTTGTAAAACCACAATTCAGAACCAGTTTGAAGGGACGTTCTACCTCAATCCAGGGAATTAGATTATGGAATGGCTTGGAGAATGTAGTTAAAAATGCCAAGTCAATGTTTACATTTAAAAAAATGATCAAAACAAATGTGTTAAAAAAATATATGTGAAATAACGTAATGTGTATTGTATTAGTTAGAAAATTAGAAAGTGTTAGTCATTTTGTACTGTATTAGTATTAGTTAGAAAACTAGAAAGAGTTAGTCATTTTGTACTGTATTAGTATTAGTTAGAAAATTAGAAAGAGTTAGTCATTTTGTACTGTTGGTTGAAGAATATTATTGTTTAACCTGATTGTTGGAAAAAGTTGGTTGAAGATTATTATTGTTTACATGGTTTGACTACTGTTGTTTAATCTGATTGTTGGAGATAAGGGGCAGATATAATAAGATTTATTCTTCTTTCTGCCACCTTTCATTTTTTTACATTTTGTACACTATCATTATGAGATTGCCTTGTATTGTTTCTTTTGTAAAAAAAAATGAACAAATTTAATAAACATAATAAACATAAACATTTATTATAGTTCAAAAACAAATCTATAAACAGGTGCTTCTTGTATTAAAGGAACTCAGTGTCTCAGCGGTTTTGCCGTTGTTTGGAAGTATGTTCCAGATTTGTGGTGCATAGAAGCTGAATGCTGCTTCTCCATGTCCAGTGCTGTTCCCTTGTTACAACAGGGAACCTGGGAAACCTGGGGAGCGAGGAGAAGAGTCCGGATGATGGAAATCAAAGAATGATTAAGTAGCAGGTAGTTTATGTCTTACAGGAAGCGGAAGGAGTAGGACTGTCAAGAAAAGAGCAGGGGGTTCCAACGGATGCAGGCCAACGTAGGAGAGTGCAGAAGGCGAGTAGAGATAGTTGGAAGGCGGTGGAACAGCTGAGGCGAGGCACAAATAAATCTCAAGGATTCACAGGAGAGTCCAGGAACAGATGAATCCCAGGAAGCAGGTACTGAAACATGAAGGGAACACGAGGGAAGTACTTTCTCATTTTGTGGTAAATACAAGGAGGCTCATGGCAAAAATATTAGGGATGCAATCCACATTTCTTACTTCCGATCCGATCCTTAAATCTGGGTATCGGCCGATTCCGATACTTTCCGGTTTGACACGGTTCAGGTATATGAGGCTGTAATAATGAATTTTTTGAACTGAGACTACTGTCTTAACATTGTGTGAGTTAAACCCAATGAAGACACTCTGAGCCTCACAACAGGAAACACCCAAACTTTAACAGCACACAAGAGGCAGGTCTATATCACAGATGTCCTTCTCACTCATGGTGCAACTGGAAAACTAAAATACAGCTAAGCATTATGGGAAAGACAACAAAATCCACTCCCGTAGTGGTTAAGCGGAGTGGACTGTGTTGTCTTTCCCATAATGCTTAGCGGTTTTTCAGTTTTCCAGCTGCACCATGAGTGAGAAGGACGTCTGTGATTGTGGGGGCCTAGATGGTGTAGTGGCAGGGGAACCGACTTGGGACCCGAAGGACCCAGGTTCAAACCCCAGTCACGGCATACCTTGTGGTGTCTATGGACGGCACACCTCACCCCCAAATTGCCCCCCGGGCGCTTTCAATAGCTGCCCACTGCCCCATCTGGTGGTGGTTGGGTTAAATGCAGAGACTAATTTCGTCTTGTATGGAATTATACACAGATGACAAATGTGACATTATTATTATTATATAGACCTACCTCTTGTGTGCTATTAAAGTTTGGGTGTTTCCTGTTGTGAGGCTCAGAGTGTCTTCATTGGGTTTAACTCACACATCGTTAAGACGGCAGTCACAGAATATGGTGGAACACAAGTGCTCTTTGAAACCGGATCGGAAATATCGGCAGGTTGGATCGGAAAATCCGATACTTAAGTTATGCTGGTATCGGATGCCGATACTGATACTGGATCGGATCGGCCCCATCCCTAAAAAATACCAGTAGCTATGTAATGCTCCAGCAGGGAAGAGAGCTCCTCTGCAGCCCTTTATGCTCCTGGGGCTCGTCAAGGGAATGATCCACAGTAGGGATGCACAATATTTGGTTTTTGGCCAATATCCAATGTGCCGATATGTTAAAACTTATTTGGCTGATAACCGATACCAATATTTTATATACTTTCCTTTGTCAGAACATAGACCTCTTATTTAGGTTTATTTGCTCCAAAAAATTGTGCAACAGCTGTAAGAGCTGGTGACATTTATTCAGTAACAGCCATATGATATTCATAGCACTTTAACTTATATTAAATGAAAAGTGTTAACTGTTATTTATTAGCATTAGTCACCTGCAATGCTGTTTCACCTGTGGAGGCTTGTTCCAGGTTCCATGCACTCCTGTGCA
>JBBPBX010008060.1:51717-63503 GCA_038048925.1 Garcialebias charrua
AGGTGCCCACGATCTTCTCAGCTGCTCTCACAATGCGCTGGAGGCTCTTGCGGCAGGATGCAGTACATGCACCAAACCACACAGTGATGCAGCTGGTCAGGACACTTTCTATGGCACCTCTGTAGAAGGTGCTCATGATGGGGGTTGAAGCTCCAGCCCTTTTCAGCTTGCGGAGAAAGTAGAGACGCTGGTGAGCCTTCTTTGCCAGTGCTGCAGTGTTCCTGCTCCAGGACAGGTCCTTTGAGACGTGCACTCCCAGGAACTTGGTGCTGTCTACTCTCTCCACTGCGGTGCTGTTGATGGTCAGAGGGGCATGTTGGGCATCCCTCTTCCTGAAGTCCACAACAATCTCCTTTGTCTTCTCCACGTTGAGAGTGAGATTGTTGTGTCCGCACCACAAGGCCAGGCGGCTCACCTCGTTCCTGTAGTCCGTCTCATCGTTGTTGCTGATGAGACCCACCACTGTTGTGTCGTCCGCAAACTTGATGAAGTGGTTGGAGCTGTACGATGGTGTGCAGTCGTGTGTTAGCAGGGTGAATAGAAGGGGGCTCAGCACACATCCTTGTGGGGCCCCTGTGTTCAATGTGATGGTGCTAGATGTGTTACTCCCGACCCGCACTGTCTGTGGTCTCCCGGTCAGGAAGTCTAGCAGCCAGTTACACATTGAGGTGTTCAGCCCCAGACTGTCCAGTTTAAGGATGAGCTGTTGGGGGATGATGGTGTTGAATGCCGAGCTGAAGTCAATGAACAGCATTCTAACATAGGAGTCCTTCGTGTCCAGATGTGTGAGAGCTGTGTGAAGGGCAGAGGAGATGGCATCGTCGGTTGAGCGATTAGGTCGGTATGCAAATTGGAAGGGATCCAGGGAGGTAGGGAGGACAGATGTGATGCTTTTCATGACTAGCCGTTCAAAGCACTTCATCAGGATGGGGGTGAGTGCTACTGGGTGATAGTCATTGAGGCATGCGGGCGTTGCCTTCTTTGGGACAGGGATGATGGTGGTGGCTTTGAAACAGGTGGGGACGATGGCCTGGCTCAGTGAGATGTTAAAGATGTCCGTAAAATGTCCAAAAAAAAGATGTCCAAAAATAACTTGTGAACCACTAGATAGAATTCAGTAAAACTTCCAGAAATGAATCACTGGGCGTTCAACTACAAGTGATTAATAATTGAAGTCAGCCTGATTCAAGATGGCTGCCATAACAGTCAACACAAAAAATGGCTATAACTCCAGAAATTGAGCTAAAATGTGGTGTGGTAGTACGTCAGAGTTAAGAGAAATCTTTAACATGGAGATGGTGATATAATTAAATAGTTTAATTGGAAAAAATGATGTTATTCTGTTTACATGACTCGTTACCCAAAAAAATGTTCAAATTTAATCTCTTTTCATTTACGTCTGATCCCAATGTTGGTCTTGAAACACTAATGTACGAATAATTTTACTAAAGTAAAAATAATTGTCATGTGTGCATTTGCCTCTAATGTTATAAAAATTATTAACAGTGGTCATAATTGGGTAAAGAAGAAGAATACATGTAGTTGGCGAGGTTGCTTATTGAATAACTAATTGAGTTTGTTTAGCTAATTGGCATCTTGGAGGTCACAAGTCTCTTGTATTTTAACTTTAAATTTAATTTTACTTAAAGAGCTTGAATTTTTCAGCTTCAGATCAGAAACTCACCAAAGACATTTGGCTGTTTAAAGTCCGCTTGTCGATTTTGACCAGGATGTATTCTTCACTCTGGAAAGCAGAGGGAGCATTTGATCAAATCAGCAAACGTAAATGCAAAAACAAACAAAAAAACTAGAGAAATTGCATTTCCTGCAAAAATGCATGTGTGAATGCCTTTTGTTCAAGAATTACCTTAAAACAGCTGAATAGTAGCCCAAGAAATGTAGAAAGAAGGTTAACTTTCCAAAAGGAAGTGGAAGGAGCTTAACTGTGCCAACTAAGGCTGAAATTATACATTTATGCAATAGAGTAGAAATTATCGGAGAAAAGCTGAAATTTGCTATAAAACCAACAGGTAAATAGTAGCTAAAGAGTCAAAAAGAAACTTAAATTAGGAACAGGAATCAGAAAGAGCATGAATAATATGAAATATCTGAAACGGTATGAAATAAGTAGAAATGAGCACAAAATGTGGAAATTATCTGAAAGAAATTTTAATTAGCAAAGAAACAGCTGAATATTATCTAAAATATCAGAAAGAACTTAAATGTCTTAGAAATTAGTAGAGAGAGTACAGTTTTGCAGAATTAGGCTGGAAATTAGGCAGTGTTAGTTTTACTATTTTATGCTTATGTCTATTATTACTGTATATGTTTCAGTGTTTCAATGTTTAGATGTTTACTGTTGCACCGAGAGACTGAGAGAAACGCAATTTCGGTCCTGTGTATGTCCTGTACAGTACATATTGCAGATCTGACAATAAAGTTGACTTTGACTTTGACTTTGAAATGTTTTGAAATGAGTGCAAATGTGGAATTGGTTGAAACAAGCCTAAATTAGCATTAAAACAGCTTAATAGTAGCTAAAATACATAATAATACATAAAACACATCTCTTTAGACTAGACTATCATTAACTTTACTAAATGTATTTTTATTATTCTGCATTTTATAATCTTTATGTATTTTATATTTTAATTCGTCGCTGATAATGTTTGATCTGTATTACACTGTATTGGTTTGTTAAGTGTCCTTGGGTGTCCTGAAAGGCACTTTTAAAATAAAATGATTATTATTATTATTATTATAAAATAGCAGAAGAAGCTGAAACTAGCAGGAATAAGCACAAAGCAGCATAATCTGAAATATCTGAAACAATCAGAAATTTCAGAAATCTGAAATAAGCAGAAATAAGCAAAATAAAGTTGAAATTATCTGAAAAAGCTGAAATTGGCTAAAAACAGCTGAACAATAGCTAAAACAAGCAGAAATAATTTTAAAATACCAGAAGGAAGTGGGTAGAGCATGGCTTTGCTGAATTAGACTGAAAAAAGTTGGATTGATTTAAAAAAAATGTGGAATTAGCTGAAAATGCTGAAATTAACATAAAACAGCTAAATAGTAGCTGAAATAGCAGAAATATCTGAATCTTCCAAAAAAATTAGCTGAAAGGAGCATAATGATCTGAAATGAGCAGAATAAGTCAGTAGAAGTACAAAAATGTTGAAGTAAGCTGAAAAAAACTGAAAAGAGCACAATGCAGTTGAAGAAACCGCTGAAATTAGCTGAACGTAGCCGAATTATTTTTTTTAAATGTACAAGGAAGCTGAAAGAAGCTGAGCTGGTCCAAAATGTGAAAGGAGTAGTAAAAGATTGTAAAGAGATCCAAAGATATGAAGGATGTAAAATGAGCTCAATTCATTTTCAATGGGGGAAAAAAATGTCAGGAAAGGCTAAATATTTCAAAAAGCTAAAGTTGCACCAATAACAAAAGTGATAGCCGGATTGTCCTAAACGAGCTGAACGTTTTGATATATGAATTGTTGAAATAGCACAAAAATTGTGTGAGTAGTTAGATGCCGAAAAACGTATGGAAGAAAAAGTGAATCACTATACAGTACTGTGTTTATAGTGTGAATGCCTAAATGGCATTCACACTATAAATAAAGCAGAGTCTCAGAATGACGTGTGCGATGAGACTTTTGAAAACACTGCACGTCACGGGTTTAACACTGCAGCTGCCTGTAATCATCGGCCTCCGCGGCAGCCGGAGCTGCTGCCGGCCCCGCCCGAGCACGACGGGCGTGGCGGCCTCGTATCTCTCACACTCGTTGGTTTTTGTTGTCAGGAGCAGAGCGTTGTGTTCATACCTGCATTCTGGGGTCTGTGCTGACAGAGTTGAGCCTCCTGAAGGAGCCCGGCCTCGACAGGCTGTTGATTTCATCCCTGGGATAAAGAAAGAAAAGAAACTTGCACATTTAGAGGATTTATCAAACAATAGTGTGTCTGGAAATGTAATTTTCAGGAAAAAAAAACTGGTCAAGCATTTTGAACAGTTCCAACAACAGCTGCTGACTGAACGCTCTCTGTCATCGGAGGCCGTCGATGAGGCACCGGGAAAGTTTCTCGCAAAACAAAAAGCTCCGCTCACGTTTTTTCCTGAAGCTGCATCTTCAGAGTTTTGGTTTTCCTTCGGTGTCGGCGTCGGACCATCAGGACCACGACGATCAGAATCATGACCGCCGCTCCGGCTGCGGCGCCAATAATGATCAGCAGCGTGTTTCCATCGGGGGATTCTCCGGTTCGTTTTTCTGGCGGAGGGACATCAAAAACATTTAATTAAAAGGCAAAGCGTTCCCTGGAAGATGGGTTTATTACCAAACACCTTGAAGGCAAAGGTTTTAAACAGAGATCATTTTCTGGTCAGAAATGATGGACCATTTGGGTCAAGACTTGCAAATAACGTTACGTGCAATCTCTTCGAGACCTTGTGCTATTTGTTAGTGATCAAAGAACATATTGAGGAAAACTTTTAGCCACTTCCACACTACATTTTACATCAAGATCCATAAAACGGAGAAAGTTATAGTTATTTTTGTGTTAGCCAACAATGAGAATCATGAACGAGTACATGAAGTTAAATTTTTAGGTGTTGTTTTAGATCATAAACTTAACTGGAAATCTCATAAAATACATCATATTAAAACTATGCAAAAGTATTGGACTTCTAAATAAAGTAAAACATGTTTTAGAGCTGTCAACACTACAGACATTATATTATTCATTTGTTTTTCCATATCTGACATACTGTATAGAGGTATGGGGCAACACATATAAAACCAACACTAAACCGTTATCTGTCATACAAAAGAAAGTTATGAGAATTATTTATAAAGTGGACATCAGAGAACACACAAATAAATTGTTTATTCAATCAAATATCTTGAAACTAAAGGATCTGGTTGATTTAAAAATGTTATTGATTATGTTTAAAGCTAGAAAGAGATTATTGCCATTTAATTTACAAAAGTTCTTTGTCTTAAGCTCTTGTGATAGAACTAACAGAAGGAAGTATGATTTCAAAAGTAAAACTGTGCGTACTACTTTAAAACAAATGTGCATTTCGGTGCATGGAGTAAAACTATGGAACAGTTTGGATGAGGAGTTTAAAAATTGCTCTACAATAAACCAATTCAAAACACTTTATAAAAAAAGAACGATTAACTCTTATAGACTTTTGAGTTGTTAATGGGAACAGTGGTATATTGTTATGTAGGTAGGACTGGAAAGCACCTTGCATGGTAGTCTGCCGCCACCGGTTTTTGAATGTGTGTAGCATTCAATATATGTGTAGCACTTTGAGATTTTCAGTAATGAAAAGTGCGTTATAAATTGAATTAATTATTATTATTATTATTATGTATGTTATTGTTTAGATATTGTTTGCAACTTGTATCGTTAATTTAATGTATACGGCCATGACATTTTTGTAATTATTGAGAAAGGGGGCAGGTCTATACAAGATTTTCTTCTTCCTGCTCCCTCTTCACTCATGTAAATATGTGTTGTCAGAGAATGTGTTTGTAAACTGATGATTTTTTTAATCGAGTGAATAAATTGATTGATTGATTAAAATCTGCCCAGTGGTTTATGACAGTGTTTTTCAACCTTTTTTCAGCCATGGCACAAGTGTTTTCATTGAAAATATCACGAGGCACACCACCAACCAAAATTGTAAACAAAGATATACACTGTATTCGCCTATATTAAATATATTCATTCAACCTTTATTTAGTCAGGTAAATCTTTTGAACCTCATGGGCTCATTTACGAAAGCGACCTGCTAAAACTAAAGAACAATGAACAGCAGTGATAGAATTTCATTAAACAATAAACAAACAAACAATAAACAATAGAAAACAAAAAGAGAGAAAAAAACAAAAGATTTTTTTTTTAACAAAGTATCAAAAAACTAGCAAAACATTATAAGGTAGACGTATAAAATCAAAGACAGGAACAAATCTGCATTGGTTTTTGCCAGGATTCCAACAGATTCTGAAAACCATTTAGAGAAGTCAAGGTCGAGAGCTTCAGATCTTTTTGTAAGATATTCCATGAAGCAGGAGCAGAGTAGGAGAAGGCCCTTTTTCCAAGTTCAGTCCTCACTGACGGAACACTGCAGGTAATCATGTCCTGAGAGCGCACGCTGTAGCTGCACTCACGCAAAGACATGTAGGAGGAGATGTATGAGGGCAGCAGACCAAGAAGTGATTTAAAGATGAAAATGTACCAGTGGAAGAGTCTGCGTGAGGTTAATGATGTCCAGTTAACCAGTGAATACAGTACAGTATATAGTCATTCTTATCAAAGTGTCTTGAATAGGAATGAAATAAACAGCTTCTCACCGCATACCAAGCACAACGGAGTCGGTGTCGTTGCGTCCCCGGTAAAAGTAAATCCAAACGAAATGTGACTCTCACTGTACTGTCTCGCGTTTACCTACGGGACAAATTGAGGTCACTGATTGGTCATTTGCTGACACGCCTACTGAATTGATTGACAGGTCGGGTGGAAAAAAAAGGCGAGAGCCGGCAGCTTCTGCCGCAGCGGTGTTCTGTGTTTATATGTTAATAAAAAGTTCTAAAAAATAAACTAAAAACAGGGAGCACTGGTCCTGCAACCCACACATCAGACAGGAAATCTGCAGAACCTCGCGCAGCCACGTTGGACCCGAGTTTAATTCGCTTGTGACAAATTCATTCATTTCCTCATCATTTCAGTCATGGAGTCAGCGGAGGAGGAAGCGATCACTTGACTTTTGGCAAAAAAACAAAAGAAAAGGCCAGATCAGGGATGAAGAAGGGGAATTTAATATATTGGTGTCGCATACAAAACAGTCCGGCGCCGGGCAGTTTATTGTGCGATAAAGCACTTGCGTTTGCCGTCGTAAAAATTGAGCTTTGCCCGTACATGCCCTGCGGGGATACTCGTGTGCCTCTGCGTACGAACGGCGTAGAGCGGCGTACGGCCAAACGCAGATAATTAATTAGTTTTCAAAAAATCTTTTTAGACCAGTTAAGTGAAATTGGATCATTTCCACGGCACACCTGACCATCACTCGAGGCACACTAGTGTGACGCGGAACAGTGGTTGAAAAACACTGGTTTACGAGATATTGTATTAGGGTTGAAACTAATTAATGTCAAATTTTAAATAAATATTTTTGCACAATAAATAGTGCTCTGAGTATACGTTTGGGGTGATGTTAAGCTACTATCACACAAAACTTCAGCTTAATATCTGTAAAATTGGCTGAGTTATAGCCATTTTTGCCTTTTCGAAGTTCAGTTGTATGTGGTGGCCATCTTGAATCATGTTGACTCCAAATGTTAATCAGTTGTAGATGTGTATGTATTGATTAATTTCTGAGAGTTTCATGAAAATATATTCCCTGGATGAGGAGATATTTTGCTAACAGTACAGACAACATCTGTGTCTTTCATCAGGTATTTTAATTCAGTGTTGTCATATTTGAATTCACCACAAGGGGGCAGCCTAACTACCTCTAATAAAAATCCAACCTGTTGGGATTGCCTGCAAACAAAGCACAAAGCAGCAGGCGGCATCTAATTTTCCTGTTTTCAACAAAGAACAAAACAATTTTTTAGGAAACACTTTCTACCTGATATTGTTAACAAATACTCGGCTTTTCCTTCTCCCAGGGGGTTCTTGACTTTACACTCGTAGACCCCGCTGTCGTTCCCATTCAGGGCCCGGGCGAAAACGAGCTTCTCTCCGCTCACGTGCACCCCTTTGGGCAGCTGTCCTCCTCTCCTGCAGATAATCGGAGAAAAAATGTCATTTTTAGTTCGCTCAGATGTCAACAAGAGGTGAGCCGTGCAGAAGACGTGAGTCACAGCTTGAAACAAAGGGCGTGACACATTTAGGCAAAGCTGAATTCCAGTATTAAGTCCTGTTAAGTAACAGTAATAAAATGCAACAATGCTCGGTTTGCATCACGGAAGATATGCTTTTAAATAATCCCAAACAAAGATTTACTGCGGCTTCACAACAGAGTGAAACTAATAATATACACAAACCACAACCTAGTGATCTGAGCTGGACGGATAAACACCGGGTTTGGTGGCTGCAGCCTGGGTGGAGAGCTGAAGGCCTCACATAAAGGAGAGGCTTTCTGATCGGGTCCACAGAGACGGGTCAAGTTGCCCCTGGCTTCAATGTGCCGCAGAGGCTGCTTTACCTCCCCGGAACCAAAGTGGGCTCGTGTTTCGTCTCTCAAAGCCCCACCTAGCTTTTTATTATCAAGTCACACAGAGAGATATTATCTGAACCAGTGGAGACGGGTCAGAATCCACTCAGCAGCTAAAAAGATCTAAACGCATAATCAAAATTTACCATCGACTATACAAGGGAATTTTGTTAAAAGGAATAGTTGTTATAATTTAAATGGAACAGACGTTTTTGTAAAGATGAGATATAGAACAAGTTTAAAGGGTAGGTCTACTTTAATGAAGGGAATTAGTTTACAGAATAGTTTGGATGATGATGCAAAAAAGGAGAAATCATTAGTTAGAAAAAGATTAAGAATGTTTTGCTGATGAGATATATTTAAGTTTGCTAATATTAAGGAATTATACTGAATAATTGTGATAAGTTTTGTGGTTTTGTGTATTTTTTGAATTGATTGTTTTGATTTAATATTGTTAAGAAGGGGCAGAAATGATAAGAATTCATTCTTCTTCTGCTGCTTTTCATTTTATAGGTATTTCATTTAATTGTTTTGAATATGTCTCGTTTTAATTTAAATTAAATGAATAAATAAACAAACAAACAAACAAACTTGGCCCGGGTACACACACACACTTCACTGATTTCATCTTTGTCGAATTATCACCCCATCAGTGCTGTTAGAGGCAGAGTTTACCATCGTGCAGTGAGTGAAACTGCACCTTTGTTGGTTAACAATGTAAAAATGCAGAAAACTTACAATAAAAGCTCAAAACTTTTGAAATTCCAAGAATATCTGGGCTTCAACGTGCATGCTTATGACTCCATTTTGAAATCCTTGCGTGCTTCGGAGGGCACAAAACCATAAGCAACAGTTGTCAAATTCATAAATTTTCACGAAACCAGCAACATTCTGTGTGTGATTTACGTCTGCACATTGCAGCAGACTTACATTCTGCATTTTTGACATCCTCAGCATAATACAAAATTGTCAAAAGTCTTACATTTTCAAGGTTTCAAAGGCACGAGGAGTCTGAGCATGCCATTAAAGAAAAGTGATCGTTTACAGCTTGTTGAAGCAAACAACAAAAAGGTATGAAGGAGAGGACAGCCGTGTTCCACAGCTGATCTGCAGAGCCAGATAACAGAGTTTAAGTTTATTTTACATATTTGCTGTCAGTTGTGAATGATTAAAGATCCATACACACAAGGTTGGGGTTAGTTAGCAATAAATACATGTCTAAATATCTGTCTAAGCTTAAAACGCATTAGATTGCATTAATGTTGTCCTGAACCAAACAAGCAAAGTCTGCCATCTTTTTCCATCTCATTTGATTTGATTTGATGTTTATTCATTCATTTTAAAAGAACAATACAAGACAGTTTCATCAGATACAAGAATACAAGTAGGATAAAATGAAAGGAGCAGAAAGAAGATGAAATCTTATTATATCTGCCCCTTATTTCACAGTTTGTTCAACCAATGTTAACCTTCAAGCTACATCACAAAATGAATAATTCTACTTAATTTTACTAACTGTAATACACAAACTACATCACAAAATGAATAATTCTACTTAATTTATCTAGCTGTAATACACAAACTACATCACAAAATGAATAATTCTACTTAATTTTTCTAACTGTAATACACAAACTACATCATTCTAACTGTAATACACAAACTACATAAGAAAATGAATAATTCAACTTAATTTTTCTAACTGTAATACACAAACTACATCACAAAAATGAATAATTCTATTTAATTTTTCTAACTGTAATACACAAACTACATCACAAAATGAATAATTCTACTTAATTTTTCTAACTGTAATACACAAACTACATCACAAATGAATAACTCTACTTAATTTTTCTAACTGTAATACACAACACACTAAGCTACATCATCAGTCAACATAAGTGTAATACACAAACACACTAAGTTACATCATATATAGTTTTTGAGCAAGTCCTTTTTGACCTTTTTCTTAAATGTATACATTGATTTTGCATTTTTAACATCACTCTCCAGAGCATTCCACAATCGAACTCCCTGAATTGAGGTAGACCGTCCCTTTAAGCTGGTTCTGAATTGTGGTTTGATGAATATCTCTGTCCCTTTGAGATTGTAATCACTCATCATTACACTCTCCTCTCTGCATCAACAAATTCAATAAGTATAGATAGCATAGTATGTATAGAATTTTATTTTTTACACAGCCATAACATGACCTGCCTAATTTTGAGTAGCAGAGCTCTGATCATCCAGGAAATTAGCACAATAATTCCCGGGGGGTCCTGGGTCTCTGTAAACAGACCTCGTTTCCCCACAGACACTCTTCAGATTTAGTTCTGAGGATTTTAGAGGCTGGACAAACACCTCAGACTGTCACGTTTCTTTAAGTCTGTCAGCAGTTTTTGCAGAACTGCTTAGGAAGACTGAACTGGGGGGCAGATAATGGGTTATTGACATCTGAGCTGCAAAATGCCAGATTTGCCTGACAAAACATTGTGTTGTAACAAGTTGAGCGGTTTTACATTGCCTGCCTGGTCATAATGTTATGGCTGATGAAGACACAAAGCTTAGCTCTGATTCGTTAAAGTTTAAACTAGGGATGCATGATATTATCGGCATGGTATTGGTATCGGCTGATATTAGCGATAACGGTAAATATCGGATATCGGCCTTTCCATCAAAATAACTCACAGATATAAAAGACACGTTTTTTGTTGTTGTATGACAACCCAGTGACAAGGACGCCTACAGCACCAGCACATTATGATATCACGTGCGCCACCTATGTCATGAATAAATTTGACACCAAACATAATCCAAGTTGAAGTGTTACATCATTTTCAGCCCCCTTTTTGGCATCTGCATTTGGTAACAGGCGAAACTGACAAATACCATGCAGAATAATGTAGTATTTTAATTCCACAACAGAGAAAGCTGTGTAGTCTCTGTAAGAAGGTCTAGGGAAAAAATATCGGGATTGGTATCGGTTATCGTCCAAATAAGTTTCAACATATTGGCATATCGGATATCGGCCAAAAATCCAATATCGTGCATCCCTCGTTTAAACATCTCTACAACTTGACTAGAGCTCATGTATTTCTAAATAAAATTTTCTTAGAAGGAACATCTGCCCTCAGAAAATCTCAGATGGTTCTCTGGAACAAGTGGCAGATGACGAACGGATTCCCATTTTACACCAGGTCCCATTGTTTTCAGCACTGGGGTTGTATTTTCTCCCCCTCTTTTGGGGTTTCTGCTGCATCAACTTTGTGTACGTTTATTCTATCCTTTCATGCACACTTCCTTGTAAAAAATAAATAAAATAAAAGTGACACTTTCAGCAAACAGACCAGATTGGATCTTGGACAGATTTGGAAAAACACAATTTCCTGCCATAGTTCTATAAAAACATTCAAGTTACCGTATTTCTCAGACTATAAGGCGCACTGGATTATAAAGCGCATTAAACAAAACAAAACGGATAAATCAAACTTTTTTCAACTCATTCACAATAACTCTCAGATTTGTTCAGTTGCATCACATAAAACCAGTTTGAGATCGG
>JBBPBX010008061.1:12556-57066 GCA_038048925.1 Garcialebias charrua
TTTCAAAAGCAGGTCAACCCTTCTCTGCTGGTGAAAGAAATAATTGTTCAGTTTTGTGGTCGTGCACAAGCTTTGATCCAAGCAAGGCATTCAGTTTCACATATAGGGAAACGGTGAATTTTACTTCCACAAATACGGTCAGGGTACCTGACATCTCCTGTACAGATACCCCACTGACGGTGGAGGAGCATTTTTCCAGCCCTGACGCAGAAAAATTCTGCACGTATGCTAGCTAGCAATGTAAGTAGCATGTGGTGCCGGTCTCACAAACGCTACCGTAGCGTTTGTTTTGTGAGACCGGCACGCACGTGGAAGCTGCGCTGTGACGTGTTATGGGCATTAGCCAATGAAACGCGGCCCTGTGGGCGGAGCTTGGTAAGGTCCATTGTGATTAGGGTGTCTTTGTAAATAAATAATCAAAATTACGAAACAAATGAATATGACTCATTTAAACACTTTAACATTTTCTTGTATTGACATTATTTTACATAAAGTAACTTTTACTTACATTTACTTTCTTTTTGAAACCAGTTTTATGCCATCATTGAAAAAAAAAAAATCTTAAGTACATGTTTAAAAATAAATTTTCTTCTTTTTTTCTTTTTATTCCTCTTTTAGACTTTTGCCTTGTTTATTTTTCAAGAAGACATTATGTTAGATGAAGTAAATATTTTAGTTTCATTAAAACTTTTCATACTGCCTTAATAACAGGCAGCTTATAGTTTGATATACTTGTTTAAGGAACAGTTTCACCACATTTAGTTAACTTATTTCCCATCAGTTTTTCTTTCCGCCTCGTGGTTGTGATCGATGAACTACAGCCAGCGGAAACATTCAGAGACAGAAATCCTTGGTTTTCTTCCTGAGCTGAACACTGGACCAACAGAACCGAGCCGGTTCTTCAGTCTTCAGGTCAGATGGGTTGAGGCTGGAGCTTTTCATTAACTCACGTATTTGTACTTCTCCAGTAATTATTGTGAAAATGTTTATGAAGCATTCACGCTTCAGTGATCCTTTATCTTCCGTATGTTTTTCAGCATGATTCTCATCCCACAGTTTTTGTGTTATTTCAACAAATCTAAAAAAGTTAAGTCTGGTCCTTTTTTATATTTTTCTACCTGGTTTATTGAGCATGCATCGGGATATTTCGACAAATCACAAGTTAAAATGTTCAGCTCTTTAAGGACAATCCTTCTGTCTTTTGGTATTGGTACAACTTTAGCTTTTTAAAATATTTAGCCTTTTCTGCCTTTTTTTTCTCCTAGAAAATGAATTAAGATCATTTTCATCCTTTATATCGTTATTGCTCCTTCCACCTTTTGTTCTGGTTCAGCTTCTTTCAGCTTCCTTGTGCAGATTTAAACTTTTTTCCAGCTAATTTCAGCTTATTTCTGATATGCATCTCATATGCATGATCATATGCATATGAGATGCATATGGTTTTGTACAAGTTACGTTGTACAAAACAGTACAGTCTCTACTTGTAAAGTAGAGACTCTGGTGGCTCACCTGGCCCCCGCAGCCAAAACCAATAAATAAAAATATTTATTTTTGTTGGGTATATAAAAGTACGACCTATAGTCCAGAAAATACTGTATTTCTACAATTTCAGCTTTTTTTCTACCATTTCAGCTACTTCAGCTGTAATATGCTGATTTAAGCTTTTTCAGCCAATTCCACATTTTTTGCACTGATTTAAATTTTTTCAGCGTAATTCTGCAAAAATGTGCACTCTCTACTTCCTTCTTGTAATTTCACCTTCTTTCTACCATTTTAGCTACTTTTCAGTTTGTTTGTTTGTTGTCACTAATTTCAGCATTTTTCAGGTCTTTTTGTGCTAAGTTCTACTTCATTCAGCCCAGTTGAGCAAAATTGTTCTTTCCACTTTCTTATGCTAATTTAAGCTTGTTGTACCTTTTCAGCTACCGTTTTAGAAAAATGTTAGCTAATTTCAGCTGTTTTCAGATTAATTCAAGCTTTCCATGGTAATTTTGGATGCTTTCAGCCTAATTAACTTATTTATGCTAATTTCAGCTTGTTGTGCTCCTTTCAGCTTTTTTTCCTGCTAGTTTCAACTTTTTCTGCAATTTCGGCTACTATTTAGCTGTTTTTATGCTAATTATAGATTTTTCAGCTAATTCCACATTTTTCCACTTCCTTCTGGTAAGTTCAGCTTATTTCTACCTTTTCTACTTTTCAGCTGTTTTTGTTAGTTTAACTTTTTTAGCTAATTTAATAATTTTTGTGATAATTTTTGCTTATTTACCTAATTCAGCAAAAAATGTGTTCTTTCTGCTTTCTTCTGTTAATCAAGGTTTGTTCTTTCATTTCAGATTCAATTCAGCATATTTTTTCAGCTAATTCAGCTGTTCAGCAAGTTCTTCAGCAATAAACATTCACACTGCATTTTCTCTATATTGTAGTCTGAAATCCTCAGCTGGGTTTAGGCTGTGTTCTTCTCATGTGTTTGTTCTGTTTTTAGGACTTTTGATTTTCTTCAGTGTCACCAGTGTTTGGTTTGGTTTTAGTTGAATAAAAATATTTTCTGTCACTGTTTGAGTCAGAGCTTCTGTCAGATTACGTCCGCAAATAATTTGAATTCATTAAACACACTCAACATCAGATTTTATCAATTGAAGCATCTCAGTGTTTGTTTTTGATTAGATACATATAAAGATTTGACTGTTTTAATATTTATTTTCTCCTTCACAGAAATCTGAGAGTGAAACTTGAAGGGGTCACCTGATCTGACACGAGGTTCATGAGGAGGACGAGGACATCTGATGCTCAAACCTGACTGTCTCAGAGGACAAACTGGAAGGACAACAAAGACAAAATAATAAATCAATACAAAACACACAAGGATTAAAATAAAAGAAGGGATACAATAAATGAAAGATAATTAAAAAAAAGGCTATATTAAATAAATAAGACTGTATACAAAAAGACAGAAATAATATAAAAAAATGAACAGGACAAACAATTGTTTTTATGTATTTTTTATTAATAATATTATTACAATATGTAAAATGTAAAATGGTTCATTCATAAGCATTGATATTATTTTATGCATTTATAGATTTGATATTTTCTTTAAATTTGTTTTGGGCAGTTTTGGGATTCCATACTAAAAGGTGGTTTAAAAACATTTACTTATTTCTGAAGCTTTAAAACACAAAAAACTTGTTTTGATAGATGGGAAATGGTTTAACACAAAGTTGAAATCATCAGGACATGAAAAGTTCAGAGAGATGGTTTTATAAAGAACAAATACATAATTTTCAGTAGGACATTTATAAATATTATTTTTTCTGTTAACAAACAAACCCATAAAATAATGCAGCAGTAAAATAATTCAGTAGAGTACAGTGATGTACTGGATCTAGTAATCTGTTAAATGTTTTAACTTCAGAGTTTTAAGGTAAACGTTGCTGATATTTCACATGTCAAAGAGGAAAAAATGGACCATAATTGTCAAAACTTCTGTTTCGTCTGACTCGGGGTGTCAAATTTGAACCAAATGCAAAAAATAAATGACCAGAATCTGTTTCAAACTTTCTAATTATTGTAAGTAACTATAGGCAGCACTATGGATCAGTGGTTAGCACTGTTGCCTCACAGCAAGAAGGTCCTGGGTTCAATCCCCGGTTGGACCTGGGGTCTTTCTGGGTGGAGTTTGCATGTTCTTCTCGTGCTTGCGTGGGTTTTTTCCAGGTACAGTACTCCAGTTTCCTCCCACATACCAAAAACATGCATGTTAGACTGATTGGTGACTCTAGGTGTGAGTGAGAGAGTGAATGTTTGTCTCTATGTGTCCCGGTGATGGACTGGAGACCTGTCCAGGGTGTACTCCCTCCTCTTGCACAGTAGCTATGTTTACATGGACATAAATAATTGGATTAAACAGCCATTCAGAATAAAAATGTGTCATGTAAACGCCCCATTTGGATTATTCTGAGCTGATTCAGCTCGATCCAAATGAATTTGCAATCCGAATGAGACGGGTGGTTTATGCCGAATCATAATCTGAACAGTGTGCATGTAAAGACTTAATCTGATCATCTTATTCTGATTGTGAAAAACTGACCTGACTGTGCATGTGCAGCCTGTCTACCTGACATACAGTATTTCCACCTGGATGTGAATACTGTATGTCGGAGAAATAAAACTGGTCGGTAAGCGACTACATTTCTACTAGAAACTTTGAAAGAGCTCAAAATGATCTGTGTAGCTCAATCAGGGAGTGCAGTAACGTCTCCACCGTCATTAAAACCTGTTGCAGGTCCATTTTGGGCGCTCAGGTTTGTTTACGTTCATCACGGAATTAGATCTTCTGTGTTGAGTTTACCACTCTGCACATATCAGTACAGTACTTCTATTCAGAATAAAAGTCTGCTGCATGTAAACGCTCATCATGATGGTATTGTGCCCATGTAAGCGATACATTTGGGTTATTTAATCTGAATACATTTCAATCCGATCAAAGAATTTTGAACATGTAAATATAGCTACAGTAGTGATGGCTGGACATGGGCACCAGTGACCCCCGCAACCTGAAAAGGAAGAAGCGAGTAAAGATAAAGGATGGATGGATGGATGGATGGATGGATGGATTTAAGCCAGTTATCTTTCTCACTTACCGGTAACTTACCTGACAATGCTGAACCACCAATAAAATGTTGATAATGTAAGTAATTCTTGTGTTCATGACTCAACACTACTGATGTCATGGGGTATAATCTGGCCTGAGGGACATAAATAGGTTAAGGCCATAATGTACCTGGGGTATAATCTGGCTTAGGCCCCAGGTATAGTCTGGACTGTGGGGTATGTGTGGCCTGTTACTTGGGCTTGATAAAGTTTGACAGGGGTTGTCATGAACGGCTGCTTCTGTGAAGAACGGGCGGTGGACTCACGAGGTAGCTTGGCGAACTCAGCTTTATTGAACCGCTAATAGCACGACATGTTAACGCCTCGTGTCACGCTCAGTTCACAACTCCAACACACACACTGCGCATGCCCAGTCTATACTGGCTACGGCAACCCAACTGGGACATATCACCACATCTCCCCCTTTTAACAGGAAACACACATGTTTCTAAACTATTCTAAACTATCCTGTATATAACATCCGAACACTAGGACGTTGGGGTAGACTGCCCTCGGTCCACAGCAACGTAGGGATTATTCTGCCCTCGATAGTTGCTGTTCCTATTAATTCGGTGAACAACTAAACATTTTCCCAGTTACTATTTACCCACACTTCAGAACTCTATGTTTCACCCTTATACCTACAAACTACACAGGTCTATGTTTCACACTTATACATACAAACTACACAGGTCTATGTTTCACACTTATACATACAAACTACACAGGTCAACTTCACTTTATCCTTTTTTTTAGTCATTAAGTGTCTCGGTACCTTAGAGGGATTCTGATTACCCTTCCCCTGGAAGTCACCTGTGAACCTTCTGGAGTTGAGCGCTCCACCTCTGGACCCATGTGTCTCTGGTCAGGAGTTCTGGTCGCAGAATCAACACCGTCTTCAGGTGGAAAGCTACTGTTCAGTGTCACTGGAGAATCAGGTGGTTGTAGCTGATCTGGTTGATCTGTGGGAAGTGGGACAGCTTGCAGATGTCTCCGGTTCCGTCTTAATACAGCTCCATTCTCCGTTTCCACCATATACGACCTTGGCTCATGGCATTTGCCGATGACCTTTGCTGGGGTTTTCCAACTCTTTTCACCATCCAATTTTATCCTGACGTCTTGTCCCGGTTGTAGTGCAGGAAGTGGTTGTGCAGAATGATGGCGATCATGGAAGAACCTGTAGGTTTCCTTTGTCCGTCTGTCCTTTTGTTGAATCTCATGTCTGTCCACTGGAGCAGCTTTCAACTTGCTCTCCAGCATTGGAAGTGTGGTTCTGATTTCTCTTCCCGTCATCAGTAGTGCAGGGCTCACACCTGTAGCAGCACTAGGTGTTGCTCTGTAGCACATCAGGGCCAGATGGGGGTCAGGCTGCTTCAAAATGTTCTTTGCAGTCTGAACCGCTCGTTCGGCAGCACCGTTCGCCTGAGGGTAGTGGGGGCTGGAAGTTGCGTGCACAAATCCATACTCTCTGGAAAAGTCCTGGAAGTCACTGGATGTAAATTGAGTTGCATTATCACTCACCAGTTCCAGTGGAATTCCCCACCTCACGAACATGCTCTTGAGTCGACTAATGACTTCACGACTCGATGTGGAAGACAAACGAACTATTTCAATGTCTCTGGAATAATAGTCCGTTACAATGAGATAATTCTTACTCTCATGCTCGCACAGATCTGCTGCTATGCGCTGCCAGGGCCCCCCTGGTAGAGTAGAAGTCAGGAGAGGTTCGTGCCTCTGTGTTGGTTTGTGTTCAATGCAGAATTTACATGTTGACACAGTCTGTTTAATCTCAGCACTGATGCCCGGCCACCACACTGCCATCCTGGCGCGTGCTCGGCACCGTGTTAGTCCTTGATGTCCTTTGTGTATCTCTGACAGCACCTCAGCTCTCTGCGCAGAAGGAATGACCAGCCGGTCCTCGAATAACACCAAACCATCAGCTTCTGAGAGATGTGCTCGTGCTGAATGGTAACGATGAAGAGATGAGTTCATCGCTGTTCTTGGCGGCCATCCGTTCCTGATGAACTTTATAATCTGCTGCAGTTCGTGATCGTGCTGAGTTGCCTCACGGATCCTTGAGAGTCTTTGGGATGAGACTGGTGCATTCACCATAACTGATTCAACATGTGCTTGTACAATGTGATCTGTAGTCTCATCACTCACATGTCTCTGTGGCCTCCTGGATAGGGTGTCGGCTACTACCAACTGTTTGCCTGGAACGTGCTCTGCTTCCACGTTGAATCTTAAAAGCCGCATCAGGAGTCTCTGGCACCTTGGAGGGGCTTTGTCCAGGTCATAAGTGTTTATGAGTGGTACAAGTGGTTTGTGGTCTGTTTGCAGAACGAAACTGTCCATTCCCTGAACGTAGCGTGCAAATCGCTCACACGCCCACACACCTGCTAAACACTCCTTTTCGATTTGAGAGTATCTTCTCTCAGCATCAGACAGCGTGCGGGAGCAGAATGCCACGGGCTTTAATCCATCCTCGTGTTCTTGTAGTAGAGCTGCTCCTAAGCCGTAGCTGCTTGCATCTGCGCTGATAACAGTTTTTCTACTTGCATCATAATATGCAAGAGCTGGGGCTGACACCAACATGGCTTTAACAGCTTTAAACGCCTGTTCTTGTGTGTCGTCCCATACCCACTTGTTCTCTCGTCGTAGCAGACTGGTGATCGGGTGTAGCTTGGTGGAGAGGTCTGGCAGGAATCTCCCCACATAGTTAATCAGGCCCAGGACCTGACGGAGCTCCTCCACATTTGTGGGACTCTGCATCTTTGTGATGGCTTCCACTTTCGTCGGGTCTGGTTTTATTCCTTCACCGCTGATGATGTGACCAAAGTAACGAGTTTCTGCTTTGCTGAAATGACACTTTGCTTTGTTCAGCTTCAAGCCGCTGTTTTTGATGGTTTTCAAAACTGCATTCAGGTGGTTGTCATGTTCCTCTTTAGTCTGTCCATAAACAAGGATGTCGTCCATGACTACGACAACACCTTCATGGTCACTTAACAGTGTGGACAACTGTCTTTGAAAGATTTCTGGGGCTGACGTGATTCCAAATGGTAGCCGCTTATAACAGAATCTACCACTGGGGGTTATAAATGTTGTCAGTTTTCTGCTCTCTGCATCCAGAGGGATCTGCCAGAAACCACATGACGCGTCTAAGGTTGAAAACACCTTAGCTCCTGCCAGCTTTGGGGCAATGTCCTCCAAAGTTGGTAAAATGTAACGCTCTCTTTTCACTGCTTTGTTTAAGCGTTTTAGATTTAGGTTGAATGAGTTTTAGATCCACACAAATTCTTACTTGGCCGCTGTTTTTCTTTTCAACAGGAACCATTGGGGCGCACCAATCAGTAGGCTCAGTAACCTCTTCTATGACGCCCAAATCTAGCATTCTTTTCAGTTCTGCCTCAACCTTAGAAAGGAGAGGAAATGGGACACGTCGTGGCGTTGTCAGGCTGTAGGGCTCTGCATCTGCTCTCAGTTCTATTTTTACCGGGTCGCATTTTAGCAGGCCTATTTCTCCAAAAACATCCTCTAAGAGGTCTGTATTAATATTATTAATTCTCCTGACTAAACCCATCTTCCTAGCTACACTACCTCCCAACAGGTTATGAGCATAGGGTCCCTTTATGACTGTGACCCAGAATCTGTATTTCTGTCCTTTAAACTGACTTGTGGCCATAAACCTGCCTACACAGTGGACTTCACCTCCAGGGCTGGTGACCAGTGGCATTTTAGCTTCTGTGACTAATCTTGGGCTATTTAGCAGTCTATTAAATGTAGTCAGCGACATCACTGTTATATCTGCACCTGTGTCGATTTTAAATCTGACCGTACAGCCATTTATAGGTAATTCTACAAGCCACTCACTTTCTGAATCTGGCTGTTCTATTATAGCTGGCTTAACATTAGTTACTGCTCCAAGAAAAATCATGTCGTCACTCTCTACTGAATTGTTAGAAACTACTGTCACCTCTTTCAGCATTTTTGATTTGCAGACTATTTCAAAATGTCCCAATTTATTGCATTTATGGCACCTCTTGTTCTTTGCTGGGCATGGCTGCGTTTTTCCATGTTGTCTATTACAGCGTGAACATGTGAAGGGGTCTTTGGGCTCACTGGGCTCCGGTTTTCGCCTCCATCTTGCGTCGTTGTCGCTCTTTGATGTTTTAAAATGGCGTCTCCCTTGACTCATTGCGTCGACCATGTGCTCGACACGCAAGCTAGCACTCTGCTGCTTTATTTGTTCACTTTGGCGCGCTATCTGAATAGCTCGTTCCAGCGTGAGGTCTGCCTCAAACTGCAGTTTTTCAGAAATACTGTGGTCCAGTATTCCAATCACAATTCTGTCTCGAATGTGTTCATCTTTTGTGCCTCCAAACTCACAGTTTTGTGCTAGTTCATATAAGCTTCTGACGAATGCTTCAACAGGCTCTCCGGCTTTCTGCACTCTTTTATGAAAGCAAGCTCTGTCGTGAATAACATTTCTTCTTGGCACAAAATGGTCGCTGAATTTCGCCATTACCGTCGTGTAATCTAACTCAGGATGTGTCGCCTCGATTTCTTCATATTCATCAGCCGCCACATTTACTCTCTCGTACACAAACGAGTCGTAAATAGCCTCTGCCTCTCTTCCCAGGGCATAAAGAAGCGTGTTAACTTGTACCTCTCCGCTCTCTCCGTCCAGCTTTGACGCTATTCTGTAGCGATCAAAGCGACGCCGCCACATCGGCCATTCTGCCGGGCGCGAGAAGTCGAAAGGTTCCGGTGGACCGAACTTTGCCATTTAACTCAGTAACTCACTCAGTAAGGCGTCCTGTCGGCCACTTCTGACACCATGTCATGAACAACTGCTTCTGTGAAGAACGGGCGGTGGACTCACGAGGTAGCTTGGCGAACTCAGCTTTATTGAACCGCTAATAGCAGGACATGTTAACGTCTCGTGTCACGCTCGGTTCACAACTCCAACACACACACTGCGCATGCCCAGTCTATTGGCTACGGCAACCCAACTGGGACATATCACCACAGGGGTCACACTGTGGGTTTGGGTGAACTTGATGTTCTATTGCTCCGCCTGCACAGTTCTCACAGTGGCCTGACGTTAGAACCAGTGGGTCCTTCAGGATAACCACACATGATCATTCAAGACAGATCACATCAAGTGAGGACTGTTGTTTAGTGTAACAATTGATAATTGATAAAGCTCCTCGGATGAGAAGCGAAACGTCTTGTTTGCTACAAATAAAGTCCAGTTGTTCTGTATTGAACGCCTTTTTTGATTTTATCATGTCCTGGACGACTGAGAATCTTCACCAGCTTAGTGTAACAAGGTCTACCTGCCTGGAGGAAATAAGGGCATGGATGAATCAGAACTTTCTTCAATTAAACTGCTCCAAGACTGAGGCCATACTGATTGGCACTCCTCACCAGGTACAAACATCTACTATAACAACAATTTCCTTTTCTGGACAAGACATCCCCCTCTCCACCTCTGTTACAAATCTTGGAATAAAAATGGACTCTCATCTTACATTTGAAAATCACATTAAGCATCTGTTTAAAACCTGCTTCTTCCATCTTCGAAACATCTCCAGACTTCGCCCATCTCTAACTTTTTCTGATGCTGAGAAACTCGTCCAGTCCTTCATCAAAACATCCCCCGTCCATGCAGCACATGTGTCCATGGACCGAAAGCATCACAATGAGATCCTCCCAACCAATAAACCAAACGGGCTCAAATACGCAATTGATTACTTCTAACCATTGCTAATCTTCCAGATCTCGAGGTCCAGATACATTAACCGTGTTTCCGTCTATTTTCATTTCGAATTTTGAGCTAATTTTTGAAATCTCGCAAAAATGTAAATACAAATTAATGCGGATCAGAAGTGTTTCCATCAACTGGCTTGAAGCACATCTACCAGGCCACGCACAGCGTCATTACGTCAGACGTCAGCGTTACGCGTGTCTACAGTAAACAGGAAGTAGCGGTTGAAAACAGAACCCGACCACACATCTCGGCAAGATGGAGAGAATATTTCAGGTATGTGTTGCTATCGGGCAAGTTGTATTCTGGGTATCCTGGGTGTCCTGGGTGGAGTTTGCATGTTCTCCCCGTGCATGCGTGGGTTTCCTCCGGGTACTCCGGTTTCCTCCCACAGACAAAAAAACATGCTTGTTAGGCTGATTGGTGACTCTAAATTGACCCTAGGTGTGAGTGTGAGAGTGGATGGTTGTTTGGTGTGAGTGAGACAGGTCCCTCTTGTAAATGAGTCCCCGTGACTCAACGAGGCTAGCCTGTATAAATAAAGGTTGAATGAATGAATTTCATTCTGTCATGCCAACTAGTTTTAGCGATGTTACATGTTGTCCGGAGCGGAAACAGCTGATCAGTCACATGACGTAAATGTTCGCTACGGCAGAACTGAGTCGGCAAATCTGTTTCCATCTGTCGTTTTGCGCATCAGCTCTGTTTCGAAACCCCCAAAAACCACCTCAAGCGAGCAAATCAACTTTTGAGCGAATTAGAGGAAGTTAACTCGAATTTTGCCGTTTCCATTCAGCTTTTCTGATGCGATGCTTCAAAATGCGCATCTAGAAACCTTGATGGAAACACGGCTATTGACTGTGGGACTTGCTAACCTTAAGTGAGAAGGAGTTACCTTGTGTAGAAGAACAGTCTTCCAAAACAATAATAAAAAACACATATGTTGCACTAAAGTGTGTCTGATGAGCTCCCTCACTTTTGTTTCAGGGTTATTCAAAGTTTGTCTCACCAGTGATGACTTCATTCACTGGTAGTTTGATGCCAACAACAAAGAATGGCTTAATAATCTCATGGTTTTGGCACTCAAACTACAGTTCATCATCAGGACTGTTTGTAAAAGGAAACAGAGACGGGTCAGCCACTCGTCTACAAACAGGGATGACAGATAAGCACGACGGGCTAATGTTAACGGTGGCAGCAGGAACCCCCCCCATCCACAAACACAAAGAGCTGAGAGGAGGAAAGCAGGATGGATAAGATAATCGAGTGGAGGAGGACAGGATGTGAGTCAAGGATGGAAGGAAGGAAACACAACAAGAGAGGGAAGAATAACAACTCACAACTCACAAGTGAGAGGAAGTCAAAAACCAGGGAATGAAGATTTAGTTTTGTAAAGCTTTTAGCTCGTTTGAAGGCAAAAGTCCATTTTATTTTATCCACTTGTTTCAGATACTCCTTAAAACTCAATGTACTTCTTACCTCTCTACCCGACTGGGGTCACAGGCCAGGGGGAGTGCTCCTGGCTTGCTATTGGTCAACGCTTCCCAGATGGTCACCTAGACACAAAGAGGAGGCAGAACAGGAAGTCAGGGAGCGAGTGCAGGAAGGGGAAGGACGGAGAGATGGAGGGGTTTCTGGAAAGATGAATTACTCCTTCTGTGTGGGCAGTTTTCCTGTCAGCGTGTGTTGAAGTACCACACATGCACACGCACACACAAAGCCATCCAGCTGGCTCCAATATGACTCATGAACTGAAAGTGAAGTGGATCAATGCTCTGGTTTCTTGGTAAACACAGATTATTAACAAACTCTGAGATGTGCAAATACATGCCTCTGAACAACAATTTCCTGTTCTAGTATTTGTATCAGAAAAATACACAGGTTTTACGCAAATCAGCTGAAAACTAGGGAGACTGTGGCTGTATATTTAAAGGAATTCCTGACATAGATACATATCAACCGCTGCTCTTAACGCCACTGAAATCATCTTCGGTTGAAAAATCCCAGCGTTGTGGCAAACTTTGAAAATAATGTGACGTACGAGATGTCAGTGATGCTGAAGAGTATCAGCAGCAAACACCAAATTTTAGGTCAACATCTGTTTTTGTGTTTTTAAGTTGAGTTGGTTGTGGGAGTCATCTTTAAGTTAGTTAGTTTAAGTTTAAGTTTAAGTTAGTTGTAATGTTTCTCCAAGGACAGCTTTTTGCTAATAGTCTGATTGTTTTGAAATCCTTCACTCTGTTTAGATCCATTTTTGTTCCGTACGTTTTTCAGCACGTAACTCATCCCTCAGTTTTTGTTCTATTTCAACAATTCATAAATCAAAACATTCAGCTCATTCAGGACATTCCTGCTGGGACTTTAGATATTTGTGCTATTTGTACTTTTTTATGTACATTTAGCTTCGTCTGCCATGTTTTCTTCATTGACAATGAATGGAGCTTTCTTCACATGCTTCAAATCCTTTAGCTGTGTAAAAATTTGTACTGCTCACTTCAGCTTTTCTTCTGGTTCAGCTTTTTTTTTTAGCTTCTCTGGGCTACTTTCAGCTTCCTTTGGCTTCATTTAGGTTCTTTCTGCTCATTTCAGTTTCTTATGTTTTCTTCTTTTTTTCCAGCTTCTTTTTACGCTAATTTCAGCTTTTTCCTGCTGTTATAGCTACTTTTTAAGGTATTTTTCAATTAATTTCAGCTTTATGCATTTGCTTCTTCTAATTTGAGCTTTTATGTGAATTTATTCAACTGCTTTTCTGCTAATTTTATCTGATTTGTTCTCTTTTTAGCTTCTTCCAGCAAATTTCAGATACAGTATTTGTGCTCCTTTTTGGGGTTTGTTAGTTGTTTATTTCTGC
Source organism: Garcialebias charrua (assembly GCA_038048925.1). NCBI lineage: Eukaryota > Metazoa > Chordata > Actinopteri > Cyprinodontiformes > Rivulidae > Garcialebias > Garcialebias charrua. Next base: position 25,828 of record JBBPBX010008061.1, read on the forward strand.
TGATTTGGGCCTCTTTCACACTCTTTTTTAGCTTCTTTTTGCTAAATTAGAGTTAATTTGCTACTTCGGGCAGCTTCAACTTTTGACTCAACAATGACCCGTTTTAGTTTCACAGGGTTCAAAGGTCAAGGCCACAGGTCAGCTAGTTTTAATGCCCTTTCCCCCTTCTTTTGGCTAATTTCAGCTTTATCTTGATCCGTTCAGTTGTTCTGTCAGCTGTTCAAATTCAACTTGAATTAACAGTTTTGTGTTAAGATAACATAGAACTGTATTGATCCTGCAGGAAATTGTTGATGAAACCTTTTCAGCAGCTTTCAGCAAAAACATTCAACATTAAGTTTTCACTGCATTTTTGCGAGAAAAGTAATTTAACTAGTTTTATTAAAATTGGTCACAAATTTGAAGAAAAAATTTAGTAATAGACAAAAGTAGTGCTGTTCATTATTGCATTTCAGCAGCGGGTGAAATAAATCTTCATAGATTCATCAGAAAAATTAATCCAAGTCCAAATGGATTTTCTGAACTCATAGAAACTGTAAGTACTGCTGAGTTTGACTTTAGCTGTAAATGTTGGAGCGGTAGAGTAATCCTGTCACTCTGGACCATCCTGCTGTACTGTAATTAAAAGTCTCATCACCTCTGTCAGCACCAGGTCTGACACCGCTCCCACCATCAGCCTTTAACCGTACGGTACAAATCATCATCAGGAACCCCCATCCTGTTCCCTGCTCTATAACTTTTTGTGTCTTGGTTTAAAACCCTCCGAGGTTGTCTCTGACCGGTCTTCCTGAGCCTGTTTATAGCTCCATCTCTGTATCCCAGAAAAAAGCCCATCAGGACCAGGGTCCCTGAAGTTCAAAAACGGACCAGCCCTATGTACTGTACCAGGATTCCAAGAATGGACTAACCAGGTAAACAGGTCTCATTTGTAAATGAATCCCCGAGGCTCAATGTGATTTATCTGTATAGATAAAGGTTGAATTAAACAACAACAAAAAAACCCCGAAGGACCAGGATCTCAGACATTCACTCAAACATTCCTGATGCCTCCTTGCATGTCTGTGCTGACAACACAGTTGTTTTTTACACAGTTGCTAAGGTTTTCCAGCTTCTACAGTCTGTATTTGACCTCATCCAGTCAGATTTGTTCTGTCTCACACTGGTGCTAAATGCTGATAAAACCAAAGGGATGTTGTTTTCAGACAGGAAGCTGGTGCCAGCAGTTCTTCCTACAATCTTATCCATGCATGGCATTCCTATTGAATTAGTGGATTCTTACAAATACATTGAAATTTTAATTGATGCACATCTCTCATGTCCAAAGCTTGATAAAGAAACGGAAATTGAAACTGGGTTTCTTTTTCAGAAATATATCTTGCTTAACTTTCAATGCCAGAAAACACCTTGTAGCTGCTACTTTCCTACCGGCCATTGACCATGGTGACATTATTTACATGACTGCTCCTGCCAGCTTCTTGCAGATGTTGGATGCTGTGTACCATGGTGTGCTAAGATTAATAACTGGTTGCTACCGTGCCCATCACTGCACTTTGTACTCGTTGGTGATCATCATTATCTACACGTAGACTCTCACACTGGTTCATTTTCATCTATAAATCGCTCCTTGGTCTGTTGCTTTCTTTTATCTCCTCTTACATGTCACGTCATCAGTGCAGTTACAGCGTGCGCTCTCAAGGATTCATTACCTGCAGTGTTCCCTCAGTGAACTCGGCACAACAGCCTTTTCTTACTCTGCTCCAATAGCCGGGAACACTTTGCAACAAGAACTGAAGCTGTAAACATTTGATGTCAATAGAAATATCAAAACAAATACTGTATGTTCTTGTTTTTTTGTATTTTACTTTGTTTTATATGGCATCTTGATTTTACAGTGTTTACAATTTCTTTTATTTGATTTGAATGGGTTTTTGTCGAATTATTGTCTGTACTTTATTTGTTGTCTGTCTAAAACAGGTCTCTCTTGTAAATGAGTCCTCATGACTCAATGAGACAAACCTGTATAGACAAAGGTTGAATGAATGAATGACTGAGGAACAGCTTCTACCCTGAAGCTGTTAGACTCATGAATCCCTAACTAGGATAATCACTGTAAGGAAAAAATATCACTGTAAGGCCACTTTAACTGGTGATATGACATCTGTGCTGATGATTATCCATGCTTCTGATCGCATGCTGCTGATTATCTCATGCTGTATTCGTTCATACCCATCTGCTCACACAGACTCAGTGTGAACCAGCAGCGTTTCACACGCCTGCCATGTTTTATTATTGGAGCCAGAGTCAGTGCAGTTGGTATATGGGGCTGTAAGCCATGTCCAAACACTGACACACAATCACGATGTGGTTTTAAAGCATCAAATTAACAATTGCCACTAAACATTTTAGAAAACAGAATGTTTGAGCATACAGCCTCGAGGTGAGAACTATCTGAATCGACAGCAGTCAACAAAACAACTGAAACAAATATTTGAGGTGTGTTTACCGTATTTTCTGGAATATAGGTCGCAGCTTTTTATCATTTTTGCATGCCCTGCGACCTATATTCAGGTGCGACCTATTTATGGCTTTTTATAAAATAAGCTGATTTGTAATCATTTATTAACAAAAATTAAACTGAGACACACTCTTACAATAATGTCAGCTAACAAATATATTTTTAGGTGTTTATCCTGCTAAAATTATTCATTTATTAAAGAAAAGTTCAGCTCAGACACATATTTGCTATAATTTTTATCAAACAAATAATTGTTTTTAAGTGTTAATCTTCTTAAAAGCCTTGCTGTGCACTCCTGTGGCAGACATTTGCAGCAGAGCTAAACACGGTCCACATTTTGACGTAGGTGCGACCTATATTCAGGTGCGACCTATATATGGATTTTTTTCAATTCTGTGGCAATAACTGGATGGTGCAACCTATATATGGATTTTTTCCAATTCTTTGGCAATAATTGGACAATGCGACCTATATTCATGTGCAACCTATATTCCGGAAAATATGGTATATGGTAAATGCTAATTGAATGACTCTCACCTTTGAAGAATAGCTGTGTCCATCAGAACCACAAACAGGTGTTGACAGAAGAGCTGAGCAAAGCCTACATTTCCTATGAGCCCCGGCTTCGACCCTGTGCTTGTGGCTAACACTGCCTTTCCTGGCTTTCACACTGAGGAGGAGAAAAACAGAAAAAAACAAGGGTTTTAGGAGATCACAAGTCCAAAACGACTCAATAAAGAATGGTGTTTCGTTGTAAATTCATGAAATATTACATTTTAGGAGGCTAAAAGCTCAACAGTTGGTTGCACAACAAATATGTAGCTGTGTATGTGTGACAAAAATCACTTTTACACGTATTAAAAGTATTCATAGAGATTTAGTTCAAAGCTGAGGCAGAACTCGAGGTCAGATGAAGCAGATCCTGATTGGTCCAAGGAGGCCTCTTCAACAACCACTATAATTACGTCTGATCCAAATCCTTGCAGCAATTTTCTGTGTAAGTGCTCTTACTGAACACCCCGCTGCTTGATCCATCAAGCAGACATGGAATTGGAGCCAAGCAGACTCTTTACAGAGAAATGAATGTGACGACAACGAATGATGGAAAGTGAACATTAACGGCATCAAAGGAAACAGGTGAAGACGCTATAATTTGTCTTTGCTTCAGAATTCTTTGCAAATGGAAGAAAATCTGGGAACGATCAGCCGTGTGGGCATGACGGATGTTCCTCGAAGGGAAAGGCTACACAGAAGACCACTGGCAGATGATCAATAGACATTTTTAGATGAACCCTAGAAAGCGATCTTCCTCTTTGCTTGCTCTGTACTTCAGCACCCTGCTGATAGTTGTGACGGCGCTCTCATCCAGAAGGCCGGTGATTTGAGAGTACTTCAGCTCACTCACAGCAGGAAAGATGAGCACAGAATTAACACTCTGAACCTTGGTGATGGTTTTTAAATTGCACCTTGTTGCTAATATCTATGGTCAGTCCTGCAGGTAATAGTTCAGTTTCTGCCAGGGTTTTCTGTCTTGACGGCTGCTTAGCAGAGAACAACGACAATTTGCTTATGGATTAAGTTACAATGCAAAAACAATAATAGCGCATGTACAAGGTGCCTTCAAGCAGTGAGAAACCTCTGAACAAAGCACCATCCACTGGATCTGTTCGCAAATTTCTGCAGAGACTAAGTTTGGATTTGTCTTCTGGGAAGACACTGAATGTGTGTGTTATGCAAATTACTACAACTAATTTAACTTATGGAGATAAAACTTGTATTTATACATCAGGCGTCAGTGAATGATGCTTTTGGGAAAATACAAATTTCAGGCGAATAATCCAACGTATTAAGCAGCAAATAGGACTTGTAATTAATGCAACAGAAAGAAAAGGATTAAATCCAAAACTCTTGGGAGCTAATGACTTGAGGAAATCAATTACATCCAAGACAGACAGAGAAAGCAGCAAAATAAAAAATAAAAAATCATGGTTAAATGTATTTTTGGAGAAACACTTCTTGAACTGAGAAATTGAAAACTTTAACATATTTGGCAATGGTTGAAAACACAATCAAAATAGAGGGTGATGGAGCAAACAGACGGTATGATTAAATTTAATTGGCAGGAAGAATGTCTGTGTGCATGCCACTTTAGTGAAGCACAACGGATTTTCACTCTAACACAAAATACAAAATATCATTTTTTACGCATCTATGAGTATAATTTGTGTTTCTACCTTAAAGGCGTTTCAGATGTTAAGCTGAACTTTGCATAAAATGCTGTAATGAAATGCGTTTAACTTCACATGATCACAGTCCAAAAATAAATAAAATATTGCTTTAAATATGTTTTTATTCTTTTGTAAATTGGGTTGATTTTGTATTTGTCGTGGTAACATCCTCTTTATTTACTCTTTTATTTACTCTTTAACACTTCAACCTTCATGCAAAATGTAAAATGCACAAAAAATGTAATGTATTAAAATGTTTTATTTATTAAGGTATAAATAGCATCAATAAGAATTGTATGTGTGTGTAAAATTGCAAAGATTTCAGAGGGTTTATCATGTAGGGAATACATCTGTAGTATATCTGGAGCAATCTTAGTAAACAAGGGACCAGATTGGAACCAAATAATGTTTTTTTATACATTGTAATGCTTTCAGGGAGTACTAATAAACAGATAAAATTTCCTGTTGAAATCACTGAATAAGCTTAGGAACTCGATGAGACAAGAGAAAAAGGTCCAGCATATATGCAGGTTTAAGCTCTACCATCACACTTGTGTTGAACCCTTAACTTTGCGGTCGAAGGACAACCAAGCTCCCGATTCACCAGAGGATGCCTTAAAATTGACTCACTTATAAAGGGAAACTTCCATTTTGTCTGTTGAATAAAATGTTTCACATCCTTTGTGATAATATTTGACTAAAGTCCGCAAGCAGATACGAGTGTGGGGTCTTCAGAGACACTCCAGGACTGTTTTGACACCACAGATTGGAGTATGTTCAAAGAAGCTGCTACCACAAACAACACCACATGTCTCCAGGAGTACTCAGACACTGTATGTTCATACATCACCAAGTGCATTGATGATGTAACCAACCTTAAAACCATCACTGTTCGGGCTAACCAGAAGCCATGGCTGACAGCTGAGGTCCACAGACTCCTGAAAGCCAGGAATGCTGCCTTCAAAGCGGGAGATCAGGTGGGCCTGAGGGCAGCCAGAAACAACCTGGACTGGGGCATCAGAAAGGCAAAGAGGCAGTATTCCGGGAAAATAGCTCACCGTTTCAAGGACAGCAGGGATACACGCAGTCTGTGGCAGGGAATACAGACCATCACAAACTACAAACCATCCCCCCAGACCTGTGACAGCTCAGCCTCTGCGCTGAATGAACTGAATGAGTTCTTTGCTCGGTTTGAGGCAAGTAACAGCACACCAGCACATAAACTCCCCCCCTCTCCTGATGGCCAGGTGCTGACGCTGTCCTCAGACAGCGTAAGGCGATCATTCATCAAGATTAACGCCCGGAAGGCCTCTGGTCCTGACAACATACCTGGTCGTGTGCTGAAGGACTGTGCAGGGGAACTCGCAGCGGTCTTCACGGACATCTTTAACATCTCACTGAGCCAGGCCATCGTCCCCACCTGTTTCAAAGCCACCACCATCATCCCTGTCCCAAAGAAGGCAACGCCCGCATGCCTCAATGACTATCGCCCAGTAGCACTCACCCCCATCCTGATGAAGTGCTTTGAACGGCTAGTCATGAAAAGCATCACATCTGTCCTCCCTGCCTCCCTGGATCCCTTCCAATTTGCATACCGACCTAATCGCTCAACCGACGATGCCATCTCCTCTGCCCTTCACACAGCTCTCACACATCTGGACACGAAGGACTCCTATGTTAGAATGCTGTTCATCGACTTCAGCTCGGCATTCAACACCATCATCCCCCAACAGCTCATCCTTAAACTGGACAGTCTGGGGCTGAACACCTCAATGTGTAACTGGCTGCTAGACTTCCTGACCGGGAGACCACAGACAGTGCGGATCGGGAGTAACACATCTAGCACCATCACATTGAACACAGGGGCCCCACAAGGATGTGTGCTGAGCCCCCTTCTATTCACCCTGCTAACACACGACTGCACACCATCATACAGCTCCAACCACTTCATCAAGTTTGCGGACGACACAACAGTGGTGGGTCTCATCAGCAACAACGATGAGACGGACTACAGGAACGAGGTGAGCCGCCTGGCCTTGTGGTGCGGACACAACAATCTCACTCTCAACGTGGAGAAGACAAAGGAGATTGTTGTGGACTTCAGGAAGAGGGATGCCCAACATGCCCCTCTGACCATCAACAGCACCGCAGTGGAGAGAGTAGACAGCACCAAGTTCCTGGGAGTGCATGTCTCAGAGGACCTGTCCTGGAGCAGGAACACTGCATCACTGGCAAAGAAGGCTCACCAGCGTCTCTACTTTCTCCGCAAGCTGAAAAGGGCTGGAGCTTCAACCCCCATCATGAGCACCTTCTACAGAGGTGCCATAGAAAGTGTCCTGACCAGCTGCATCACTGTGTGGTTTGGTGCATGTACTGCATCCAGCCGCAAGAGCCTCCAGCGCATTGTGAGAGCAGCTGAGAAGATCGTGGGCACCTCCTTTCCCTCACTGCAGGACTTACACAGCAAACGCCTCACTCGGAAAGCCCTCTGCATGGCAGGTGATCCCACACACCCACTACACAGCTGCTTCAGACTGCTGCCATCAGGGAGGAGACTGAGGAGTCTCCAGGCTCGAACCAGCAGACTGAGAGACAGCTCTGTTCATCAGGCAGTCAGGATGCTAAACACTCTGCCTGCTCTGCCCCCTCTCCCATTTGAACTGCCTTAACACTAAAACTTTCTCACACATTACCACACAACACAAAGATTTTGGCACTGGACTCTGTGTCATCAGACGGGTTATTCACTAAACTCTCGGTCATGTGCTCATACAGTTTGCACTACTTCTCATACTTGCACTGATGTTTGTATTGCATCGCTGCCTATAGTCATGGTACTGTTTACATTCTCTGTTTACATTTATTAATACTGTTTACTTTTATTACTACTGCTTATATTTAATTGCTACTGTTTACATTTACACTACTCTAATATCTGCACCGCTGCTGATACATATACAGTGTGCTCTGACCGGTCTTGTTTAGGATGCCCAATGTGCCTTACTGCATATGCCACTTTTTGCCTCTATAACAACATCAACTACTACCTCGTGCATGTACTGTGTACATTAACTCATACGCTGCTTTGCCACTTTGCAAATGTCAATGCTAGAAACCTTTAGTTTATTTTAGTTATACTTTTTATACTCTTTTTTTATACTAGTATGCAAAAACTCAGGACAATATTATGTTCATTAAATGTTTAATGTTTTAGTTTTAGTTTTAGAGTCGGTGTAAATTTTCATACTCTTATACCACTATGCAAAAACTCAGGACAGTGTTAGTTTTACTATTTTATGCTTATGTCTATTATTATATGTTTCAGTGTTTCAATGTTTAGATGTTTACTGTTGCACCGAGGGACTGAGAGAAACGCAATTTCGGTCCTGTGTATGTCCTGTACAGTACATATTGCAGATCTGACAATAAAGTTGACTTTGACTTTTGATATTTGAATAAACCTAACAAAAATGTGTGCGCCTGGTCCTCATCAGATTATCTGTTTTACCTTTTACATTTTTTTAAACAAGCATCACTGAGTTCCTTCAACTGCATCCAACTCCTTCATGCCATGCATTTAGGTTCTTTCAGCGTCCCACCTTGTGACAATACAAGCCAACACTGTTTTCACAGTCACTGCCACCACTTTATAGTCTTGTCTTGGACAATCTTGTTTCATGGTAACTGATCATCTTTTCCTCTGCCTCCAGATTCCCTTCATTTGATACAAACTCCTGTAGCAGCAGCTTTCTCAGGAACTCTAAGTGGTCACACTCAAGTCCCTTCAAAGTCACAGCACATCCAGGCAGTACCACTTTTTTTACATTTTTCTTGGGGAAATAAACCATTAAACCATCCTCTGGCTCTTTGTCTACTTTTCAGTCCAAAACCCAACTATCCCTGACAGTGGACAGAAAATATGGCTTTTTACCAGAACACACATAAAATACTTCTCTGATGTACTGTGTATTTCAGTATACAGGAGTGGTCCTTCAAGGTGGCACCACTAAGATCGAACAGGTTCTGAAGCAACATACTTTTAAATTACCTCATTTCAGGGCCAGGGTTATATTTTATGAAGAAAGTGGCAAAATTATCTTTAGCTTGTAACACAGCAGCATGATGGCTGTCACCCACGTGTGTCCGTCATTAAAAATATTTCATAATTTATTTCAGAAGTTTGATAAGAATGCAATTGCATGCCAAAAAATAGATTTTAATTAAATATTATTTTTAGAGCACAGAAAGTGAAAGTAATGTTACGGAAGGGCATTGCATTCAACCATGAAAATATTTTTTTGGAGCTTATGTAGTAAAAACGTGATAATTATGTAGTAAAAACGTGATAATTATGTAGTAAAAACGTGATACTAAGTAGTAATAACGTGATACTATGTAGTAAAAACGTGATACTATGTAGTAAAAACGTGATAATTATGTAGTAAAAACGTGATACTAAGTAGTAAAAACGTGATACTATGTAGTGAAAACGTGATACTATGTAGTAAAAACGTGATAATTATGTAGTAAAAACGTGATACTAAGTAGTAAAAACGTGATACTTATGTAGTTAAAATGCGATAACAATTCAGGAGGAGCGTTTCCTTTAAATAGAGTAGACCTGCAGACTTCTACATATATCAGATGGGACAATGGTTAAGACTGTTGCCTTTCATGCAGATGACGCAGGTTCGAGTCCAACCTGGTCTGACTGATTTTTTTTTTTCTTCTTTGGATTATTTATATAATAATATTTATGCTGAAAATACTTTGCTTATCAGCGTGATTGGGGTGTAATGTGGTTAAGTGACGTCTTAATTTATTAGGCTTCATGCTGTCCGCTGCTAATATTTTAAGACATAACAGACACACCGGTCTTTCCTCATCTCCCACCTTCGTCACAGTGAAGCCAAGGCTAAATACGCTTTCTTATTATCTTCGTCTGTCTTCGCCTTTCTTTTCATCCCTGTTAAATATTTCTCCATGCTGTATCTTCACTGCACTTTCTAAAACTTCTCATGCGCTGCTGTGGCTTCTTACTCTGTGAAAAAACTTCTGTGCGCTCAGTCTGACAATAACAGCGCCACTGCCCCTACTGGCGCGGATGTGTAATTACACTTACCATTTCATACAGTTCAATACAGTATTACAAACCTATCAAAAGTAATGGCAAAAGACTGAAAATAGTTTATATATTTACAATAAATGCATGTACAAATAAGCTAACAGGGAGTGCCTGTATGTTGTTGTTTTTTTAATTTCGTTTTACGCAAGTTGAAGCAGTTGAAAGACTTCAGCTTTAGGGCTTAAAATTTGTTTACAGAACTCCTTTGGTTTTTTTTATTTTTTTTTATTTTTTGGATGTGGGGCCCACATCCGATTGGCGGGCAGGAACATCTTGTGAAGGTCTCCCAAGAAGCAGTACGCTTGTAAACATGTAGGTCAACTAAGGGTAATCATTGCTGTGAATAATCACGAAGTTGCTGCTGATCTGTTCATGTTGCTGTGTTCGTTCGTGCACACCTGCTAGCTCATACAAACTCATGATTGTACTGCTATTCATGTGATGTTTCTATGCTGTTAGTGCCTATATAAGGAAAATTTAACTTAGTTCATATCTTATATGTTACAGTTTTTCTATTACATTTTATTGTTTTATGTAATTGGGACCGTGTGTACATAATCTCGCTGCACTGCACACATCCCATTGCGAACAACAATAAAGAATCTCTGTAAAAAAATAGAGAACTGTATGAAATGGTAAGTGTAATTACACATCCGCGCCAGTAGGGGCAGTGGCGCTGTTATTGTCAGACTGAGCGCACAGAAGTTTTTTCACAGAGTAAGAAGCCACAGCAGCGCATGAGAAGTTTTAGAAAGTGCAGTGAAGATACAGCATGGAGAAATATTTAACAGGGATGAAAAGAAAGGCGAAGACAGACGAAGATAATAAGAAAGCGTATTTAGCCTTGGCTTCACTGTGACGAAGGTGGGAGATGAGGAAAGACCGGTGTGTCTGTTATGTCTTAAAATATTAGCAGCGGACAGCATGAAGCCTAATAAATTAAGACGTCACTTAACCACATTACACCCCAATCACGCTGATAAGCAAAGTATTTTCAGCATAAATATTATTATATAAATAATCCAAAGAAGAAAAAAAAAAATCAGTCAGACCAGGTTGGACTCGAACCTGCGTCATCTGCATGAAAGGCAACGGTCTTAACCATTGTCCCATCTGATATATGTAGAAGTCTGCAGGTCTACTCTATTTAAAGGAAACGCTCCTCCTGAATTGTTATCGCATTTTAACTACATAAGTATCACGTTTTTACTACTTAGTATCACGTTTTTACTACATAATTATCACGTTTTTACTACATAGTATCACGTTTTCACTACATAGTATCACGTTTTTACTACTTAGTATCACGTTTTTACTACATAATTATCACGTTTTTACTACATAGTATCACGTTTTTACTACATAGTATCACGTTATTACTACTTAGTATCACGTTTTTACTACATAATTATAACGTTTTTACGACATAATTATCACGTTTTTACTACATAAGCTCCAAAAAAATATTTTCATGGTTGAATGCAATGCCCTTCCGTATAATGTTGATAAAAGTTGGAGGAACAATAAAAGCCTTACCTGTGTGCTGGTTGCTTGTGGTTGGTGCAGACTGCAGTCTGGAAGTCATGACTGATGCACACCTTGTGAGGAGGACAGCGAACCCTCAGACATGGGTCTTTGGTGGCATCTGGACCTAAACAAAGACAGCAGGAACAAAGTTCATCTTAAAACTGTAAAACTAAGTTAGTGAAACAAGCAGATTGTGGTTCAGAAGCTAAACAGTGACTCAGCGAAACATCAAGCCGTTCTCTCTCTCTCTCTAATTTTTTTCTTTATTTTTTACAGCTTGCGGACTCAAACCTTCTTATTAACTGAAGCAGGCAGAAAAATAATGAGTTGGAGAGAAAGATGGGAGAAAGAAGAATGGTAAAAGGTATGAAGTAAAGGCTCAGCTTTCTGCGTTGTGAACTGCTTAATGAGAACTCGCCTCTCAAAGCGTTAATCTGATTTTCTTGCGACTCAATCTCCAGAAAGTGACATTAAAGTTTTAGCAATCGAGTACAACTGGCTGGTATTGAAGATTAAAAAAAATGTAAAAACCCTATGTTGGACTCTGAGTGTTGCGTCATTTCACACTAGGCTATCAGAGCTAACTTTCATAGAAATAAAGTGAAGAAGAGGAGAAAAAGAAGTACATTTCTCGTATGAAAAAAAGAAATGAATGTGTTAATACGTGATTTAATTTAATGTGAAAATGCAGAGTATAAGCCAGGGGTGTCAAACCCACTTAAAATTAAAACATTTTTTCAAACTAAGGGCCAGTTTCAGAATCTACACTAACTCAAGTTAGATACCCAACATCTTTTCTTGGTTGCAGGTTCCTCAACAAGAGTTTGATTGGTTTCATTTGAGGTTCTCTGTTGCACTTTGGACATCATAATCAAAGATTACTGAAAAAAATTAAAGTGATCCAAGCATTTTACATTTAAAATAACATCTTGAGGGCCAGATACGATGTCAACGAGGGCCACATTGGGCCCCCGGACCTTGAGTTTGTGTAATAAGCTGATTGCTACATGACTGACAACATTTGCTGAAGAAGCTGAAAACAAATTTTTAAAACTAAAAGAAGCAGGACAAAAGCTAAAAATCACAGCTAAAATGTAAATGTAGTAAAACACTAAGAAGAAGTAGCAAAACTAGTTCAAAGGGTAAAGCTGATAAGACACTAACCAGTGGTATGCTAGTTGAAATTTAAAATTAGTAAAATGCTAATAAGTAAGACACAAAACACAAGCTAAAAGGTAAATGTTACAGAGCTCTAATGGCAGTTTGACACTGCCTCAACTTTCATCGGTTCTTCACCACATCATACTAGTTAGGGGCCTGCTCACTACCGGTACCCACCCACACTCAGTCTGGTTTATGAGACCATATTATTTGTGGTTCAGAGCAAATACTTCCGATGTAATGATTTTAACGTAAGCAAGCAGCAGCTGTTAACTGGCCAATGGAGCTACATCACTGGATGACCTGCCCAGCACATGCATGCCACGTCTTACAGATTGTCCATGAATTAAAAAATAATAATTCCCAATTTTCTATCACTACGGACGTACAGAGGAAGTCTTACTTATTTATTTTTAAAAGCTCAGCTTGAAATTTAACTTACTTCTCAAAGCTGGCCTGTAAGAAAATACTAAGGTGCTTAAATAGGTAGAACAGTGCCTAAAACCTAGATGTATAAAAACACTACATTAAAAATAAAAGTAGCTAAAAGCTAGTGTGACAGGATGTCCTGCAGACGTTGAATGCACCACACAAGTGCAAAGATGTGATTGGTGGGTCTGGGGCTGGCTTCCTGTATAAAACGGGCAAGCCCTCAGGGTTGACTACACGTCATCCGCCTTCCGGGGTAGACCTCGCGTCTGCTGGCTGTGTCACGCGCTGGCGTTAATGATTGTGCGCTTGGGGTCGCGATGATCTACTGTTCTAGCGACCACCGGTACAAGCTTCCTGCTTCCCTCTCCTGCTAGAGATGGAGCTCGGTGTCCCTGCTGTTTGTCCTTGGTGTCCATCTCCCTGCTATTTGTCCTTGGCTGTTCGTGTGCCTGCTGCCCAGATTGTCCCGACTGGTCTCTGCCTCCATCTGGGTCGTCTATCGACTGCCGACTGGTCCTGTTACTATTTTGGTGTCCGCTGTCTGGACGGCATGGGGCGGGCTGCGTCACGCGTCCTGTGGGGCTGAACTGGGCCGACTGATGCCCAGCTCGACTAAACGTACAGGTGTCGGTTTGAGTGACGTCTCTTCCGGGGTGACGGATCCTACCAGGGTGGACTCTGGACTGCTGTTGTGTGACTGATACAGAATCCCTCCAGGAGGTGACAGTACTCCTGGTTTGGTGTAAGATGTGTGTATGGTTTTCCTTCCTGTTTTAGAATACCAATATGAATTGCACTTTTATTGTTGATTGGAGCTATAATTGCCTTTTTAAAATGTGTGTGTGTTTTTAACTCCTTAGACAAATTAAAGAACGATTTAATTAAACAAAATTGGGAAAATGTTTATGTGGATGATGTAAATCAATCATATGATGTATTTATGAATATTCTGGATGCATTATATGAAAAACATTGTGTGCTACGTAATTATAACGAAAAAACATTATTGATCAACAATGGATGACAAAAGGTTTGAGAAACGCATGTAAAAAGAAAAATGTTTGTGCTCTGTTTTCTTGAAATGTAAGACTCAAGAAGCTGAAGTCAGAAATGTAGGACTTAAGAAGCTGAAGTCAGATATAAAAGGTATAAAAATAAACTTTATAATAAGGAAACGTAAGAAAGAATATTATAGTAATTTAATGAACAAATGTAATGGTGACATGAGGGCAACATGGCGTGTTATAAATAGTGTTTTGAATTAGCAGGTAGTAAAAACAGGCAATTCACAAAGTTTTGTGTACTGGTGTAAGGAAATCTACGATAAAAAATAAATTGTTAATGGATTTAATAAATATTTTGTAAATGTTGGACCCAGCCTGTCAAAAAAAATGCCAAACGTTGATAATAATGTGACCAGCTTAATTGAAGGTTGTTCAAATAGTATGTTCCTGAAGAGTACTGATAATGAAGAAATTCTGAATATAGTAAACAATTTTGCTGGAAAAAAATCCAAAGACTTCATGGACATGGACATGGTGTTTGTAAAAAATACAATGAGTGTTGTAATTGAGCCATTTAAATTAGGGATGCACCGATCCACATTTCTCACTTCCGATCCGATCCCGATACTTATTAACTCAGTATCGACCGATACCGATACTTTCCCGATCCGATACTGTTCAGGTATTTGACTCTGTATAATGGAACTTTTGCACCCAAACTATTCATTTTAACATTGTGTGAGATAAACCCAATGAAGACACTCTTAAGCCTTACAATAGGGAACCCCCTATTGTAAGGCTTAAGAGTGTCTTCATTGGGTTTATCTCAGACAATGTTAAGAAGGGCAGTCACAGAATGTGATTGAACACAAGTGCTCTTTGAAACTGGATCGGAAAAGTATCGGCAGGTTTGATCCGATACCCGATACTTAAATAATGCTGGTATCGGATACCGATACCGATACTGGATCGGATCTGCCCCATCCCTAATTTAAATATATATGTAACTTGTCCTTTTCATCAGGAGTATTTCCGGATCGTATGAAGGTTGCTAAAGTAATCCCTCTTTTCAAAAATGGTGATAAAAGGGTGTTCAATAATTACAGACTGATTTCTTTATTGCCACAATTTTCAAAAATCTTGGAAAATTGTTTGCAATCAGAATGGATTCATTCGTTGAAAATAATAATATTCTAGCCAGTAATCAATATGGGTTTAGAGCAGGAAATTCCACATCCATGGCTCTGATGGAATTGGTTGAATCAATAAGCTGTTGATCAAAAACAATGCGGTGTGGGTGTATTTATTGATTTGAAAAAAAGCCTTTGACACTGTTGATCACAACATTCTCCTTCATAAGTTACATAGTTATGGTATTAGAGGGGTTGCATTACAATGGGTACGTAGTTATTTGAATGATAGGAAACAATTTGTACTCGTGAATGAGGTGAAATCAGAATTCAGCACCATCACATGTGGAGTTCCTCAAGGATCAATATTGGGACCTAAATTATTTTTGTTATATATAAATGATTTGGTAAAGGTTTCTGGACTCATTAAGTGTATTCCTTTTGCTGACGACACTACTTTTTTGGTGTTGGTGATGATGTTGAACAGACTTTGAAATTAATGATGACTGAATTTGTTAAAATTAACAATTGGTTTAAAATTAGAAAGTTGACGTTAAATCTGGATAAAACAAATTACATGATATTTAGTAACAAAAACAGATCAATTGATGTTCCATTTCTAATTGACAACTCTGATTAATAGAGCTTCATGAGGTGAGGTTCTTGGGTGTCATCATTGATGATAAATTGTCTTGGAAACAGCATATAAATTTTGTTAAAGCGAAAATATCCAAATCCATTGTTATATTTTACAGAGTCAGAGATCTTCTGAATAATAAGGCATTAGTTCTGTTGTATAACACATTCATTGTTCCACATTTAATTTATTGAGTTACTGTTTGGGGAAAAGCGTGTAAATCAATTACAATGCCTATTTTTATTTTACAGAAAAGAGTTGTTAGACTTATTACAAGAAAACAGTATAATCATCCATCAAATGTATTATTTTGTCAAACAAAATTGTTGAAATTTTACAATTTAGTTGATTATAATATTCTGTTGGTTATGTATAGAGCACATAATGAATCACTTCCTTTAAATATTCAGAGGTATTTTGTTAAAAGAATGAGTTGTTACCATTTAAAGGGGATAGATATGTTTGTAAAGCCACAAATTAGAACGGGTTTGAGGGGAAGATCAGCCATGGTTCAGGGAGTTGGGTTGTGGAACGTTTTGGAGAATGGTGTTAAGAGGCAAATTCAATGGCAATATTTAAGAGAATGATTAAGTTTAATTTCTTACAATCCTATTTCTAAATTAGTTAAAGTTATAAATTGTATGTTATGTTGATGGTTAAAAGCTTTGTTCATTTCTTTTGGAAATTGAAGAATTTTGTTGTGTGAATTGTTTGTTAGATAGATAAGGGCCAGATAAAATATGAATTTTTTTCTTCAATCTGCTGCCTTTCATTTTATATTTGTGTTTTTTTCTTCTTTTTATGTGTAAATTGTTGTGTATTTTATTATAAAATGAATGAATAAATAAATCAAATTAAATAAAAAACTGCATTTTTTTTTAATTAAACGACTGTGCAATTTAACTTGTGTCACTGTGTGAACTTGTCCCCAAGCCTCCTCTGCAAACGGGCCTGCGTGCCTTTAAAGGTAACTTTTTAGGTACAATCATTTTAACCAATTTCACTTATTTAAAATAGTATTTTTTCAAACTTCAGTTACCCAATTTTAACCACACCCGACCCGGCTACACTAGTAAAACCTAAAAGTTGCAGCAGGGTAGTGAAAAGGTAAAAATAGTACAAGAACACAACCACAGAGAGAGTAATGTTAATGCTATGTAGATTTTACAATACGTCTTGTTATTGCTGAATGTTTAATAGCACAAAATGTGAATAATTTTTAACATGTCAAAAAGATATTAAAAAAACAATAAAGAGAAACAGGATAGTAGGAATATTGAATAAGCATTTACACACACATCAAGGAATATGAAAGCCATAAAACAAAAGCATCCCAAAAGACAGTGCAGCTAAAATTAGATCAAAGACAACGTGGTTTTAATCAAAACTGTTTCAAACGCCAAGTTAATGGAGACTGAGAAGATAGTTTATGGATCAAAGATCTGTGTCATGTCCAAGTCATTAGCATGTGTCTGTTAACGTCATAAGAAACTGGCCTTGTCTTCATTAGGGGCCATATGGGATGTGTTGGAGCCACAGCTGGTGTTTGATGTGAACATCATCTAGTTTCCAATCTGATCACACATGCCACATGCATGTTTACATACTATATTATTAAAGCCTAATTGACCAAAGGCTTTGGCTGGATGGGATGTTTGCGGCCGTTCTTTAGTCCAACTGTGAAATCTCCAATTATCTAAGCAATGATAAACTGTAGATGTCTTGCATCTGGAGCACATAAATAAATCGGAGATGATTACTCAACCTCAAGGAAAGAGCTTGCTGTATACATTTATCATAACTGAGCAACACACTTCCATTTTACAATCTGTGGAATGCACAAGCACATTCACAAGCTTGTTTGCCCTTTCATAATTTCTGGCATCATGGAGTAGATAAGTCTGATGTGGTGTGCACTTGGATTGCCTTCTGATTTGGACCTGTCCTCACCTCCATCTATCGAGCACTGGAGGAAACCCATCTCATTTCACTTAGCTGAAAAATGGCTTTACTGCAGGAAGGAAATGAGGGCTGAAGAGAACTTGGAGAAAGTGAGAGTAGACAGATTGTGAGAAAAAAAACGAGGATCGTATCTGGTTAAAGGAGGATTGAAGGACAATTCGTGGACTGTGCCCTCTACAAATCTGAAATATGTCAGAAGTCAGAGCAAACACCTCAATGCACACAGCAGTAATCTGTTCATTTAACTAAACAAGAAATTAACTCTTATTATCCATAAACATTTTTTCTACAGCAGCTTGTAAAGACACAAACCAGCCACTAGGGAGCACAAGCCAGTGTATCTCTTGTGCCGGTCCCAAGCCCGGGTAAATGGTGAGGGTTGTGTCAGGAAGAGCATCCGATGTAAAACACTTTTGCCAAAACCATAATGCGAGTTCATCAAAGCAAAACCATACAAGGGCAGATACCGTACATGTCTTGGACTTGGGGGTATAGAGGGTGCATCAGGATTATGAATGGAACGTGTCGTTATTGTTTGTCTTTGTGTGAGTGAGGATGAGGGTGGGTCTGAGTGAGTGTGTCTGTGTATGAATGTCTAATTGTCAGGCTGGGATTTGGACTGCCCCCTCTCTGTTACATCTGAGGCTACTTGGTGTTGCGCTCCTACCATGTGGCCCCCGGGTGGGTGTCCTTTTGCCTGCGGGCATGCTGGGGGCCCTTGTTGTCGCTTTCAGGGGTTGGGTGCTTGGGCGTGTGTCGGCTCGGCCTAGTGGCTGCCTGGTGGGGCTCGGGTCCTCTGGTCCTATCGGGTCTGGGCCTGAGGGGTGAGCGTCCCCGGTGCCCGGGCCTCGGTGTCCGGGCCTCGGGCTACGTCAGTGCAGCGGGCTCTTGCAGCGGGCTCCGGCGGGGGCCTGTGGGTTTGTCGCTGTTGGCCTCCCGGGGGTCATTGTGTGTAGTCGCTGGTGGAGCTCGTCCGGTTCTCCCCCTTGGTCAGATCTGGGGAGAGGGTGAGTGGCTCGTCCTGTTCGGGTGGCCCTGGGGACTCTGGGCTCGGGGTCCTTCTTGGGGTCTTGGGCTTTGATCGCCCCTTCGTCTGCCTCGGGCCTTGGGGGGACGGATCTCTGATGCTTCACGGTCGCTACTGAATGTTCTATTGGAGGAACCTTATTCACTTATGCATGTTCACAGCCACACACAAATGGATGCAGGGATGTATATGTAGATATCATATGCAGATATGTAGATGGATATGTGATATGAATGTATATGTATATATATTTGTAGGTATGGGTATGTTTATTTATGGAAATCTACTGCAAGGTCATGAATATTATTAGTCTTTATGCATGTGTATTTTGTTGCTGTGTTTTGTCATGTGCTTTGCAGGATTGCGGACGGAGGTTGGGTGTGTTTGCCTTGTGCTCTTTTTGTGGATATTTGTTGTGTTTTGTTGTCTTACTTTCTATCTTTCCTTTCTCTCTTTAAAAAAAAACAAACAAAAAAAACAATTCATATCGGTGTGAGAGGATGGCTGTGAGGTGAGAAGGGAGGCCATCTATAAAGGAAGAAAAAAATGCACAAAGAAAATTGTTAAAAAGGCAGCATCAATTTTTTTAAACTATAATAAATAAATTATTTGAATTTTTTTCACAATGCTTGAAGAACTCCTGCTCAAAACAAAATATTTTTAACGTAATGTTAGGCTCCTCAGAATGAAAATACAAAGAAATGAAGTACAATTCAATACTTGAATACGTGTGTGTGTGTGTGTGTGTGTGTGTGTGTGTGTGTGTGTGTGTGTGTGTGTGTGTACACATGCATGTAGAGACGAGAGTTAGAAAAATGAGAAAAAGCTCATGTGAAGAGGGAGAGAAAAAATACATACAGATAGAGTGAATAAGAAAATAAAGAGTAAATATATGTAGAAAAAAATAGGAAATGGAAAACAAGGAGAGAAAAAAAGGAGAATGGAAAGCAAATTAAAAAAAGAAGAGGGGGAAAAAAGAGGAAAAAGAGTCAAATAAGAGGATGAAGAGGGCCTCGAGGAGGAAAGTAAGCAAAGTAAATGGGAAGGAGCTGGAGGAAAGGAGGGCTTCATCCATCTATTTAAAGCTTGAGTGAGCAGCACTGGTGGTTAAGGAAGCTAATCAATTGTAATGCAGAAGCACTGCAGCACACGCTTGTCACTGCTCTTACTTTCTTTAAACCGAGCCTCTCATCCACTCTCATCCCCTCCTCATCACTAATCTAAATAACTCTTTCATCATTAGCACGAGCGTGCATCAATCACTACATTTAAGTATTCTAACGTAGTGCATATAAACTATTCTAAAATGACTATTAAATCAACTCATCACCATTTTACCTTTATTTCTTGAAAATTCCATTTGCTGCTCATAAACTGTATGCATCGAACAGACAAATGATACAGAAAACATGATCTTGGCTCTTCCAGTGAACTCATCTCAGGCGCAGAAGACTATACAGTAATGTGTTTGACCCTTGACCCCATCAATTCCAGTTGCTCACACTCTCCTCTGGCTGACTGGTGAGATTAGGTGGGAGCTGCAACAGAGGTTTTTTTTCCCCTTTGTAAAGATCCCTTATTTGATAAGTATAAAAATAATTTAAAGCATTTGCTTTAAAAGACATGGCAGACATTGTCTTTGTTTGATGGTGTCGTTGATTACGAGCACACTGATCCATTTTATTTCAAGCACTAATCTGGATTTATCAGTAGTCAATAATCAGTAATCCTGCCACCCTTAATCTACCCACAACTATAACTAATTAAAGACAGCACTCTTTAAAGGAATGCATCTTACCCACCCCCTTTAATTTCAGATTTTAAAATTGATGTTAGCTTATGCTAATGAACAACATGATGTCTTGGCGAAAATAAACTTGTATGTAATGTCTTATAGTAATGCAATGGCACACAGGTTAATTATCAGATTTTACCTCAATGTCTATTTGACTAAGGTATATGCCATTTGGGGTGTCTATGAGTGCACATCTAATTCTCCAGCTCCCCGAGCGCTGACTACGGCTGCTCGCTGCACCACCTGGTGGTGGTTGGGTTAAAGGCAGAAGACCAATTTCGTCTGTGAAGTATGGGAAACATACACAGATGACAAAATGTGACAAATTATTATTATTATTATTATTTTTATTAGCTAGTGCCACATAACTGTGTCAACAATCATGAATTCGATTGACTCCAAAATTTAATCATTGGCAGATGTGCATCCAGGGATTGCTTTCGCAAGTTTTATTAAAATAAATCCAGTGGTTCATGTAATAGTTTGCTAACAAACGGACACACAAACAGGTAAAGACAAAATATTTGTATTAACATTTTACAGTTTGTTAGTAGATAATAATGAGAAAACAAACATTTAAAAAGAAACCACTAAATCCCTGCAAATGCAGCAAACCTTGAGCAGGAATATGTTTAATTTACAGACTTTTCAAAGTTTGTTAGAACCAAAGACACTGTGTTCTGTATTGATCTAGCTAAATTTAGGAACCATTAAAGACTAAGTGGTCTGGTGGTATAAACACAGAAATGTAGCCAGGAGAAGACCTGTATAAAGCTTTAAAAACATAAAAAACATTTACTTTATAAAAAAGCCATCAGGAGGATGCTGTCTGCTGTTTTATTATTACAAAACAAACAACTTTTAATACTTTGTACATTATTATTAGATTAATCACCACTTTGACATTTGCTAATGAATCATGCACTATTGATTCTATTATTTCAGCTACTTGGCATTCTGTTGGTATTATACTGAAACTAACTGGAGCTGCTGGACTGGAGTACAGAACCAGAGATAATTAAATGACTGGAAAGGCGTATAAGTCACAGATTTTTGCATAGATTTGTCAGTCCTGTGACATACGCTGAATCGACTGATATACATTTTTATCCCCCCATATTCACAACACAATTTTTGACTGACACTTTGAACTGCAGCAGCGAGTTCTCCCATGTACACTCGCTTCACTCAGCTGGTGCATGCGGAAGAACAGTGGAGAGCTAGCAGCTCCGGCTGTGATAGATGGATGGATGGTGCTGCGCCACCCAGGTGAAATGAAGCTGTTTTGACCATTAAATAAATGCATAATAAATGTGACGGGTCAGCGATGATGCATATTAAATGTGACTTACATGCCAAAGTGACTTATATATGTTTTTTCCTCTTCAAGATGCTTTGTTTTGACTGACAAGACTTATGCTCCGGAGCAACTTATACACAGGAAAATACGGTAACCCACTGACACAGTGTCCAGAGTCTTAAAATTAAACACGGGAGCTGCAATCAGCTGAGAGTGTGGAACATTGAGCATGCTCAAGTGGTTATTAATATTTTTAGGGCAAAACGTAAAAAAAACGGAAGAAAATGGGAAACAAAATCAAAGGTTGAGCGAGCCATGTCAGTCCGGTGAAAAAGTGAAGCTGTTATTCACAGGGATTTGTTCTGTAAATGTCCTTGGTCCTATGTAACGATAAATGGTGACCCCGCCCAGGGAGCAAAGCTACCTGTCTGTAATTGTGAGACAGATGGAGGAGTTGGCAGCGCTGCAGCTGAGGTTAGCAAGAACACAGAACACCAGCAGATAATGACCAAATGGGCTTAAAATTCAAGCTGATGGTTTGAACTAAATTTATTTATATGTGTGTGTGTGTGGGGGGGGGATCGTATTTGCAAAGACAATAATACTGCTGAAGATAAGCAAATGATATTTGAAAATATTTTTGTCCTATTTATACAACCCCAATTCCAGAAAAGGTGGTGTGTTGTTTAAAATAAAGCAATGCAACACAATGCATTGATTTGCGACTCTTACAAACCCATACCTTATTCACAATGGAACTTAATAAATATCAAATGTTTACCCTGATGCATGCGCAATAATCCAGGTAGAAAAATCTAAAAAAAGTTAAGTCTGGTCCTCTGGTTTTTGAATGACCAGACTTAACTTTTTTAGATCAAAAATTTACATTCTGATGACTGTAAAAACAGTGGGACAGGGGAAACAACAGGCTGTGAAAGTAAGTGCAGTGAATAAGAACTAAGTTAATATGCCACAAGCCAGTAAATGGACTGGTTGTAAAAATCACTTGAGGTTCATTTTTCAGAAGCAAAAATGGGTAGAGGTTCATTGCTCTTCAGACAAACAAACAAAAAACAAACAACAATAACTAAAATACTTGTCTAAAAGTAGTGGAACAAATTCAGCATATTGTTCCTCAGTCTAAACTTGGTAAGATTTTAAATATTCCATCACCTGCAGTACAGGATAAAAAAAAATCTAGATAAATCTGAGTTCACAAAGGACAAGGCTAAAATCAATATTGGATGTCCGTGATTTTATTTGCCCCGAGGCAGCGCTGCATTTTCAACTGGACTCATTCTGGTCTGGACGTCACTTCATGGATTCAGGAACACTTACACAAATCGTTGTCTGTAAACACAGTTTGCTGTGACAACTACAAATAAGCTTGAGCATTTCAAAAACAAGCCTTATTTGAACACTGCCCAGAAATACTGCAGACTTCTAAAAAAACAAATCTCATTTAAAATGGACTGAAGCAAAGTGGAAAACTAGTTCTGTGGTCAAATAAATTTAAAAAATGACAAATGTTTTTGGTTACCAGGTCCTTTGTACTAAAGAGGAGTAGGACCATCTTAGATGTTTTAGCTTACAGTCCAAAAGCCAGCCTCTTTAATAGTATTGAGGTGCATTGGAGCTTATGGCACATGTAGCTTACACATTTGAAAGGCACCATCAATGCAGAAAGGTATACAAATTTTAGTACAACATGCTCCAATCCAGACAACCAGGGAAGGTTTTGCATGTACCCAGGTACAGTATCTATCCACATGTGGCCATAGTATCTGACTTTTACTATTTTATTTATTTTAACCTATTGACTTTGACGCTGCACGTCTGTTGTACTTTTCAGGGCTGTTTTAATATGTGCCTTGAACAGCCTGCTGATGCTGTAAACTCAGTAACAAGCCAACTACCATCTGGTCAGATCTGCTTTTATATGTTGCGGGGAGGGATCAATATCCTCCTTGGTTGGTAGCTCATGCTCAGAGAACTGAGCAAATACATAAAAGAAAATATATTTGCTGCAGACATCGCGTACTGTGCTGGATCTTGGTGTGAAAAGTGAGATTCGGCTGCCTGAACAAGAAGATCAAAGCCATCCTCCACATGCTCACATCCAGATAATGTATATGGAGATGTTGACAAAGAGTTCAACAAATGTCTGCCGAGCATTATGAAAAGATTTGGTGTGAGAACCAAAAGTCTTTCATGCACAATGTGAATTTAGTGAACAGTCTTTGTTATGTATTAATTTTCACATTCAGAAATTGAAGACCCAAGACAAGAATACAACCTATAAGCTTTCATTTAAAGTAATGTCACTCTCCATTGGCTCCCTGTCAATTTCAGAATTAAACATCTTACTTCTAACTTACAAAACTCTCAACAACCTAGGTCCATCTTACATGCCAGATGTTATTGTTCTTTATTTTCCTAACGGAGCACTTCACTCTCAGACTGCGTGCGGTTCCTGGAATTTCCCAAAGCAGAATGGGAGGAAGATCTTTCAGTTATCAGGCTCCTCTCTTGTGGAACCAACTTCCAGTTTCTGTAGGGCTGACACATTGTCCAGTTTGAAGTCTGGGCTTAAGGCTTTTTGATAAATCCTATAGTTAGTGGGCTTGGTTTCCTGACCTATTCCATATCCTTAGACTACTGGAGAACAAATTGACCTCATTTCATCAAATGAACAGTTACAAACACATACAAATAAATAGTTTATGTTTGTAATTATTCTTCCTTAACGTGATTTCTGTCTTTTTGTTTCCCCCTAGAGAAAACATGATGGCCTCCCTCCTGGATCTGCCATTTTGTGTCCGTTTTCTCCTTCCTGTCCTCTCAAACCTAACGGATCGAAACAGATGGCCACGTGTACTGAGCCTGGTTCCTGCTGGAGGTTTCTTCCTCATGAGGAAGGTTTTCCTTTCCACTGTTGCCTCTGTGCTCACTTAGGATGGGAGACTGCGACTATGTGAAAACGCAAAGCAATCTGTTGGCTCCTCAGATAAATAATGTTATTAACTTACTTTTTATGTATATGTATGTTTCTGTTCAGTGCCCTGAGATTACTTCTGTTGTGATTTGGCACTATAGTATACATAAAGGGAATTGAATAGAACAAGACGCTACTTCATTCAATAATGGCTCAAAAACGATATCACCAAGCCTTTAAATAAATGTCCCCCATGAAACACTGTGTTAGGGTCTCTTCTTTATAATAAAAGCATAGCATTGCATGAAGGAATGCGTTCCACTCACCACCTAGTTTTAAACTAAAATCATCTTAAGCTGAAAAGAGACAGTTATCGACAAACACTCGTGAGATAAAATGTGCCATTTAGCAAAAAAGTAGAAGAAGAAAAAAAGCGCCAAATTTTCTACAAATTTAATTGCTAGAAACCTTCCAAACGTGGGTCAGGCAGAAAAACACATTATACTTGTAGCTATAATTTCTTTTTCAATTACAGTCGACTGTAAATTAGTCTTTTTTTTTACTTTCCCATGTGACCTCTTCTCAACCCATGTTCTTTAGGGAACACACACACACAAAAAAAAAGCTGGATAGAAAATGGAGTGGGTTCAGGATGGAGGATAAAACATCTCTGTGCCCTCCAATTTTGGACAAACGCCAGGATGAGCCACACTGATTGGATAATAAAGATAGCCCAAGAGGCCAAACAAGCAACAAGCCCTGTCAGAAAGTAGATTCTGACCTCAAATTAATTGCTGCTGATCAGGACACGGGTCAAAGGGGTGTTTTAGAAATGTGTGTGCGTGTGTGTGTGTGTGTGTTTGTGAGGGTGGTAGTGCTCTTTTTATCCATTGCACTCCACTGTTTGCTCCCACCACACTTCTTTTCTTTCTGAGAGAAAATAAACAAGTCTGAAAAAAAATAAAAAAAAATAGCTTCAACCATTCCCAAAGGACAAATTCTGAACAGTCATTAGAAAAACGAGCTCTGCTTACAGGCTTTGATAAGTTAATTAAAACTGTGTTTCTTCTTTTACCTGGGGGTGGCTACTGAAATAAAACAAAAACTATTTAGCTAAAACAAACGGGAAATAAAAGATGAACAAATCAGGAAGAGATTAAAATCATCTTTACTTGCTGTTTCCTGAATGCTCCTCAGGGACTGACCGTTCGGCCTGAGAGTGGCAGTGAGGCGAAGATGTCAGCGAGGAATGATGGAGAGATGGAAGCAGCGCCTCTGGGAGGATGCGGCGATACAACAGATTCACCATGCAGAAAATTAATTACTGAAACCATCAGCAAATCATTTTATTGTGGATGTAACTGAGGAATGGGGAAGATAAACAGCCTGTTTCCATTTCTGAATGTCAAAGAAGAAGAAAAAACTGAACCCACAGCGGCTTACTGGAGGAAAAAATATCTTCAGGGAAACACTATTGACTATTGCTTATAAACAGAATATTCATCACCGCTGCACAACCATTATGCACGCGCAGTGGCACATCCGGGCTCATACTTTGTTGTGAGAATTCCTGAAAGAGGACACTTTGTGAAGCTTTGCTGGCAGCAACGCTATTTTAATAGGACACCATGTCAGCAAATAATCAAGCGGTCTTTGAAAGCGGCTTCAAAGCAAAAGGAGCAAAGATGCATTTGAGGACAACGTGGCTCGTTTCAGGCTGATGTTGGTAATTGTCACGACTTAAACAAAGGTAACCTGTGTTGCCTGAAGTGTGTTTAAAGGTTCTGTTGTTGTTATGGAGAATGTAAGACAACAAATAAGACAAAAATGCATGGAAATTGGCTTTTTTTTTTTTTAAAGGCCTGTATCATTACACAACATACAAATAAATGTTTGAAGAAAGCAAGGCCGCGGGGCCTTCACTGCAGCTGAAACCTTTCTGCACGCTGACCTACCTGAATGTCAACGCTAATAGTCAATATAAAAATCACCCTCAAAGGAACACCCAACTTGATTTTAGATTATTATTTTTTCCATATAAAACTTTGAATTCAGGAAGAAAAACTGCCTTTAATTTTCAAAGCAGAATGATGGAGCAGCATTTATTGAAAGTGGCCATTAAAACTAAAAGTATATGCACCATAACTCATGTTCCCTGAAGGAAGGGAACGAGGTGCAACACTATTGCTATGGGAAGTTGCGACCCCGCGCGATTACCTGAAGGAATACAATCACGCCTTAACGGCAGGGGGCATCAGCATCACCCCAGAGACCCCGCCCTCTGGGTACTTAAGACGCGGACGCCCATCCTACTTTCTCCAAAATGCACTTCACCAAGCTTCAGCATTGAAAAGGGCCAACTGTGTTGCACCTCGTTCCCTTCCTTCAGGGAACATGAGTTATGGTGCATAACTTTCAGTTCCCTTATCAGTCAGTCACTCGGTGCAACACTATTGCTATGGGAACGTAATTCATTCACGCCCTTGAAATGCTCAGTAAAATGCATGCTTGTGTGAACGTCTGCCTTTATACATTAGGCAACACTTGGCCGCTCTCTACTGTGTGTTAGAGAGGACAGCCTGAGTGACGTCACACGCAGTAACGTCCAAACTGTAATGTTTTGCAAACGTGTTCGTTGAGCTCCAGTTCGCAGCAGCACAGATGTCTGCAACTGGTACACCCTTGAACAGTGACCACGAGGTGGCCAAGCCTCGAGTAGAGTGGGCACGTACCCAAGAGGGTACCTGTTGACCTTTGCTACTGTACGCCCTCTTAATGGCCTCAGTCACCCAGAGTGAGAGGCGTTACTTTGACAGGGCCCTGCCAATAGCTGGGACTGCAAAACACACAAACAGTTGGTTTGTTTTCCTCCAATCAGCTGTTTTCTCAATATAAGTACTTAAGGCCCTAACGGGGGAGAGTGCTCTCAGTCTTTTCTGCTTCTCAGTGAGGACAGGAGCAGGAGGAAATGAAGAGAGTTCAAAGTCCAAACTTCTGGGATTCAGAGTCAGGACCTTTGGGACATATGCAAGGTTAAGCCTTAGGGTGACCTTTGACCCGTCAGGGACAAACCTGGTACAGCTCTTGCCCCTTGTATGGTATTTACCACATTGCTGGGGAGGCCTGAGGCCATCAGTTTGTTCCTTTCAGCAGCCAAGCTGTAGTTTGCCACAGTCCTTTGCGTAAGCGGAGAGGCTGTTCTTGTTGGTGATGCAGCAGGTCCCTGAAGAGGAGCAGATGCCCACGTTCCTGGAGTAAGCCCACCTCCAAGGGCCCTGGGCCCTGTGACCCCTTGGGGGCCAACTATATTAGGGAGGGGACCTTCCTGTAAAAGTGTTCCCCCACCACCCGAACTGAAAGTGCTGAGGGACGGGTGCAATGTACTGTTCCTGTTGGACAACCGTGGGCCAGAACGTTTGCTTTTTCTCCTTTTAGGGAGGGTCACGGAACGGAGGGAGTGTAGGTTTTGTATGCGAACAGACCTTCGGATTCCAGTCTGTTCCATGGCCGGGTCTGGTTCACAACCTCCGGCCCCACCATTACTCTGGAGCTTGGTAAAACTCCAGGGAGCTATGTCGCTCCTGGTGAGGGGATGCCATTCAAAGGCACAGCTGATTCAGTGCAATGAGCATTTCCACACAAAACAGGTTCACTGCTTGTGCACGACCTGCTTTCCGTACAAGATGAAAAGTTAGTTTCAGCGTAAGGATGTAAAACTGCACGAAACACCTTTTTCTGCTGAGCACCTATAAGCCTGGCTGATGACATTAAGTCCAGACCTTTTCGAGCATGGGAGAGAGGAATCTGATCCAGCCCTGGTGCATTTCCTATTTTGTAACATTTGTTTACAAAACCTGCAGCGTCATTGCTGTCCCTTTTGTCAGCATGTGAGTCTGGCCCGGCTCTGTAGGCCTCTGTTGTGGCCCCCCCCCCCATAACTCATTGCTGAAATCCGCTGAAAAGCGCCTGGTGGCCATAACGGTACGTTGCCATGGTCACCAAGTTCTGTTGGCACGTGTTGCAAGCTTGTTGAATTTGTGTATTGTCGGCCCCGTGGGTTCCGACGGGATGGGGGTTGAAAGATGTGACCCCCCTCACCTGTCCCTGTGAGAGCCGGTGTACCTGATTGCAGACGCCTCTGGGTCTGTCTGCTGCAGACAGTCCTGAGGCCACTTGCTAGGGTTTATTGTCTGAGCTAGTACCCCATGAACCGCAAGGGAAGGAGGGTGACAGCCCCCATCCTTTATAGCGATCAGTATCAAAGGAGAGCCGTGTTGTTGATGTTGCTATGCTTTTTTTTTAGAAGAAACAGGGGAAAACTGTTCTTTGAAATTTTATTTGTGTTTTGTGCACCAACTTTTCTGACTTTATTTCACTCACAGCAGAACAGTTATGTTTTGTGCATACATCAAAGTCACCAGCTTTTTGTACCTTTTTACAAATAAAGTCTGGACATGTAAAGTTCAGCTCCCGTACCACGTAGGCGGGCGAGCCTGTAAAGCGGAGCAGAGGGCCCGTTTCATCAGGCACACTTCTGTCTTGTGTCCCGATTTGCCGAGGAGGTCCTTTGTTGTACCGCTTGGCGTGGCACGAACCTGTTCCTGCTCCAGGAGTGACCAGCTTGTGGTTGACCCGGTGGGGGTCTCTGCCGGTGCTCCACCTCGTATGCCGGCCTCTTTTGCGGCGGATTACGTGTGGTTGAGCAGTGTCGAGGCTGCATGGGTCTGTTCCCAGCTGTCTCCCTGGGGGAGGCAAAAGCTCTCCTGGGCATGCCTTCCCGGAGGGCCTTATGCTACTTCCCCACCGCACGCATCTCGCGCAGCCGAAACAGCCACTTTACATTGAAGTCTATGGGGACGCGAATCTTGGAGCAGCGGGTCGTGTCGCGGCGCATCCACAGCATACAAACAGCGCGAAAGTGAGCAGCAGCTGTTTCCTACTCCCGCGTCGCATCCGAGCAGCGACTGTGCTGCTCGGATGCGCAGATGTGGAAGCACGCCATTCCGTGCTTCCACAGCTAGATTCAGCTCGCTGCTCAGCAGCAAACAATCAGGACCAATCAGGAGAGACTCTGCCATGTGATCACGCAACGACGACGGGACGGAATTAGGTGGGCACCGCGCGAAACGTTTAACAGATGAAAAAAATCCCGCGGTAAACATGGAGGAGAAACTTACAGCAGGTCGTCAAACTGGGGGCGGGTGACACGGAAGTACCGCTGAAAGCGCTCCTCGTCTGCGCGCAGCTCCTGGATCAGATGGTGAAATTCACCGAATCCATGACGCCTCTCTAATGTGGGGTGAATCCAGAATCGTTGTTGTGCACGGCGTCTGCGTGTTGCTGCTTTGTAGATTAAGTACAAGGCAATTCTTCGTATTGCGTCCGCCATTTTTCTGAGACCGGAAATAAACAAACACCGGAGCGGAAGAGGACCAACACGCTCCTCCTCCCACTGCAGACGCGTTAGATGAGGACAGTCATCTGTTGACAAGCAGCCAGTACAGTGCGTTTGGAGATTTTTGGAAGCGCAATATGCTTTAGGTGAGGATGAGGCATTAGCTTGTTTACGCCTCTGTTCTAGCCTGGTCTGAATCCGGTCCAGAGCTCTTCCAAACAGTCCCGTCGGTTCTATCAAGTGGTACAGAAAATGAATCCACTGACACTCCGGGCGGTCTGTCAGAGTCATCCACAGGTGACGTTGAGCGATGACCACCTCCGCCATGCATCTGCCTTGTGCGATGGCTGCTGTCCCCATCATGCAAAGCACAAAGTCTGTTGCCCTGCGGGCTTCCTCCAGCACTTCGGTGGCAGCCTGCTTGTCTGTCGTCACCTGGAGCTCCTGTAGTTTTTCAGCTAGGTACGCCTGCATCATCGCGGACGCGTTCATCACGCGCCGGGAGGCCCTGAGCCCTGTAACTCTTCTCGAGCTGAGTAGCTGAGGCTCGACAGGCTTTACTGGGCAAAGTCGGTTTTGTTCCAGAAGATCTGGGGGCCAAATGAGATGCAAGCGTGTCCTCCATCTGTGGCATGTTGGCTATCCCCTCTGACTCCATTCCAGCCACGTCCAAGAACTGTGAGAGTGGGAGCAGCATGGGGGCTCCGGGCTCAGCCCAGTTGCAAGTCAGTTCTGTGAGGAAATCTGGGAAAATTGGCATCCTTTGCCTCGTTGTGGATTGCTGCTTGGCGTAAAAATAATTTCCTGCCAACCTCATGACTTGTTGACAAGGTGAGGGTTCAGGCCAAGGGATCTGCAGCGCGTCCGCCGCTCTGCGGCACAAGTCGAACAGAGCGGGGATCGAAGTGTCTGTCTCTGGGAGCACAGGCGCCGGGTTGTGAGAGAGGTCCTCCTCCTCTCCTTCGTACTCGTTGTCAGTTTCGTCAACAGAAATTTCACCTGAGGCTGTTAGCGAGATCTCATCCGCGTACTTCAAGCCTCGAGTGTCAAATTCAGCTGTCGAGTC